>PVIU01012908.1:20339-40340 GCA_004026605.1 Ondatra zibethicus | reverse complement strand
GAGGGGAGAGGGAGACTGACATAAGACACACAGAGACTGGGAGGCACAGAAGAGGCACGGGCAGCAGCAGGAAACTCAGAGACACACAGGCAGATATACACATGTATGGAGGGACACACACATATACAGATATATGCACCTATGAACATAGAGACCAGTGGTTCTGAACCTTCCTAATGCTGAGACCCTTTAATACAGTAACTCATGTTGTGGTGACCCCCAACCATAAAATTATTTTGTTGCTACTTCATAACTGTAATTTTGCTATGGTTACAAATCATAATATAAATATCTGATTGCAACCCCTGTGGGAGGTCATGACCCACAAGTCGAGAACCATTGAAGTAGCCATAACACACAGACATATGTACATATATGGACTAATGAACACTCAGACATACACACATGGACACACACATAAACATACACATACATATACATAGAGACATACACACAGAAAGATAGACACACACAGGTGTATGCATACAGACACACTCAGAGATGTATACACCGACATACACATATATAAACACAGAGATATACGTGGACAAATTGGTTTCACAGAAAAGTAACTACATAGCTGAAAACCTTGTGACTCGAAAGTCAGAATACACAGTCAGCAGGACAAAGGGGATGAGGTCCTCATGAGCAGATCGATGTTGAGGGCCGTGTGAAATATCCCACATGCTCCTTGGGTTTATTGCCCTATCTCTGACACAGATCCAGCTTGTGCTTTAGAATTACTTAAACCCGGAGGCTGGGTAATGGCTCACTAAGAGCCAATGCAAGCACAAGGCTGGGTAATGGCTCAATAAGAGTCAATGCAAGCCTGAGGACCAGATCCTAAAGCTGGGCATGGCCACATGCACCCCTCTCACCCCAGGACTGGAGAGGTGCAGAGTGGAAACAGGAGGATCATTGGAGCTCAGTGGCTGACAACCAAGCTCCAGGTTCAGTGACAGACTTTATCTCAAGGGAATAAGGTGGAAAATGATTAGATAGGACACTCAATGTCTTCCTCTATGGTCTTTGTATGCACACAAACGGATGCATAAACACATGCAGATGAGAGACACACACAGTTTCCTAAAAACTGCAGGAACAGTCTATATGTTGTCTGCGAATCTCAGAATGCCTGAGAAAGGTAAAAATGGGAGCAAGAGTTTTTTCTTTTTACTGCCTCTGTGCCCATCTTGGTCTTGGAGCAGGAAGCTTCCTGCAGATTTGAAGCCAGCCTTTGAGTGTCCAGAGTTCCCAGGACCACACTGTGGCTCCAAGGGTGGAGAACAAAGTCCACTTGACTGGATTCTTCTCTCAGTCCCGTTCTAGCTCAGGATGTGAAAGATAGCAGAGAGGGCTTACTCATTTTACAGCCAGGATCATCTCATTCAGATTCCATTACAGACAGGGTCATGTCGGTGACAGAGAAGAAGGGAAAATGTCTCTGTTCCAGGCAGAGGTTAGCAGGGAAGTCATCTAATCAATATTGATCAGTAAAGTGCCCCAGAAACTCTCAGGCCACAATTATCCAAATGGAGGCTTCCAGAACATCGTCTCTGCTGGTCAGGAGAAAAGAAAAAGCCAGGAAGGAGGAATTAAATTTTTTAATGACTGTAAATCAATATGACCAATTTGAAAACTGATGTCCACACTGTGCCCCAGCGATCCCAATCCTGAATGCATATTCAACACAGCAGGGTATTTTGCCCATCTGAAAAAAAATGCATAAAAACATGTTCAGCTCTCTTCCAAAGTGCTCAAACTGGAGATGGCCCTCATTGTCTATCAATGAAGGAACAAATGAATTACAGTGTGCTGATCGTACACAGAAAAGTGTTGCACATCAACAAAAAACAAATACCAGTGCACAGCATACCACAACTGAAGACAATGTGGAAGGGAGGAAGTGAAACCGGAAGAGGGGATGCTGAAGAATCCAGACGAAATGAAATGAAGGAATAAGAAAGGCTAATCTGTGGGGACAGAGTTCAGAAAAGCAGTTATCCTTGCAGGAAGTTCTACATGCAAGGGGACTTAGGTGTCTGCTAGGAATTCTACAATTTTATCTAGATAAACCCTCTCTCTCTTGCTCTCTTTCTCCCTCTCTCTCTCTCTCTCTGCTATAGACTTAAGATTTGTGTGCTTATGTTATACATAGAAATTTTTAACATTTTTTTTCAGATAGGGTCTCACTTCATGGACCAGGCTAGCCGATAGGGTCTCACTTCGTAGCCCAGGCTAGCCTTGGACTTTCAATCTCCCTGCTTCAGCTTCCCTTGCTGAGATTGTGTGTGGCCTTTCTAATGATTAATTTTATATGATTCTGCCACACAGGATCCTGGTGTCCCATCTTGAGGGGAGCTGTGTCACATGTGGGAATTCCTGAACGTGGGTCTCCAGACACAGGGTCAGTACAGATCTTGCCTTCTAAGTCTGGGAGACAATTGGGTAAGTGGGGTCTGTGAGCCAAGACCTGTGGCACCTATGCCCTTAATTGATCTTGATGTGTTCCAAAATACTCCACAGAGAGGCTGAAAGGGTTTGGAATCTGTGGTGATTTGAATGAGAATGGCCCCCTCAGAGGCTCATATTTTGGGATGCTTGGTCCCCAGTTGGAACCATTTGGGAAGGGTTAGGAGGTGTGGATTGGTTGGAGAAGGTGTGTCCCTGGGGGCAGGCTTTGAGCTTTCAAAAGTCCACTGCATTCCCAATGAGTGTTCTTGCTCTCCCCCCACCATTTCTCTCTCCTTCATTTCCCTTCCTCTCCCCCTCCTCTTTCCCTTCCACCTCCTCCCTCTCTACCTCATGTTTGTGGGATCAAGATGTGCGTTCTAAGAGGCCGCGCCAGCGCTATGCCTGTCTGTCTGCCTCCTCCCGTGCCCTCCTCCAGGACGTTCATGGATCCGCCCTCTGGAACTGTAAGGCCCCAATAAATCCCTTTTTCTACAAGTTGCCTTGGTCATAGTGTCTAATAACAGCAATAAAGGTAACTAACATTGCCTCCTATTACCCTTCTACTCTGGTGGAACAGGACCCCTTTAGGGAGGAACAGCACAGCAGTGGCAACTCCTGAGTGGGTTTCAAGAGATGCCAGAGGTGTGTGGGATTATTTTCTAGCCTGCAACTACCATCATCTGTTACTGCAACATGACCTCACCACGGTGAAACATGGTGACCCCACGATGTAGTGACCACACACTGCCAGGGCAAAACCCACAACAGGAAATGGGACTGGTCGCTTCAGCACGTCGGACAGAGGGCACCCTGGTAAATTCTGGGTCTGATTATTTCAGCACCGTGGACAGAGATTCCGCTCGCTCTCGGGCTATGGATACAGGCGAGGCTCCTTAAGTCTTGTTTGCAAAGAGCTGTCTTCCCACAGTTTGCTATTTACATGCGGCGCTGCAGTTTCCAGCTTTATATAACAAATTAAACCCTGGCAGCGTTAAAAATGTATGTGTAATGAGAAGATTGGCTTGGAAAACACCCAACTTGTACCTCCCACTGACACCTTCTTCCTCCAATTCAGGTCTCTCCCTGGGTTCCTGCATGCCAGCAAATACTCAGGTAACAGGCATTCCTGGTAGCTGGAACTGTCAGAGTACATGCAAAAGAGAACAGGACCCCTGGGATTCACCTAGACTTGAGAAAACTTTCTGAGAGAGTGAAAGGAGAGGCTGTTTTTTAAAATAAATATATGACCACAGACTGAAGACATGACTCCGTGGTAATGCTCTTGCAGAGAACTTGAATTCAGATTCCAGTACCCACATCCAGTAACTCACAACCCTCCTGTAACTCCAGTTCCATGGGATCCAACACCCTCTTCTGGCCTCTTATGGTACCCATGCACACATGGTACACATAAACTCATGCGGGCACGCACATACACACACACACACACACACACACACACACAACAATTCACATACTGAACTCTTTCTTAACTATTTTTGGATTTGTTTTTGTTTTATGTGTATGGGTGTTTTGCCTGAGTGTATGTATGTAGTCCGCCTCCTGTGGGCAGTGCCCACTGAGGGTAGAAAGGGTGTCAGATGCCCTGGAACCGGAGTTACAGACAGTTGTGAGCCATCACATATGGGTACTGGGAATTGACCCTGGGTCCTCTGGAAGAGCAACCAGGGCTCTTAACTACAGAGCCATCTCTCCAGCCCTAGTACATTGAATGTTTATTGAAAGCTTACTATGTGCTGGTCAATAAGCTCTCCTGCTCTCGGGCAGTTTCCCCTCCAGTAAGGGTGGGAGCACGAACATTAACCGATAACTGGGATCATCTCCATTTGTGGAAACGAAATACTTAAGTGTCTTGGGTGGGAGTCACTGTCTGGATGGCTAGAGACGGCTATGATCAGGTGATGTCTGAGATGAGAAGAATCAGACATGGGGACAGCTGGACAAAACGCATCCCGAGAGAAGAGTGCAGCTACCAGAAAGGGGATGAGGTGGACACAGTGTGGTGCAAAGGAGGGGGAATGTCACAGTGAGCGAAAGAATGAAGGAGAGGAAGACACAGAAGAAGACTGGGGACATGGAAGTAGGACATGCTGGGATGGGGCGGGGCTCGCAGGTCACAGAGAAAGGAAGAGCAGGCAAAGCCTTTAATTCTCTCCTGGGCTTTCCTTCTTTCTCACTGTAGACAGTGGAACATGTGGGCTCAGGCCAATGGGATGCAGAGACCACACACTAACAGTTAAGAGTAGGCAAACGTGGCAGCATGTATTTACGATGTGGGTGGGCTGGGGAGCTGCTCAGTCAGCAAAGAACTTGCTGTGTTAGCACAAGGTCCTGAGTTCAATCCCTAGGACCCACATGAAAAAGCTTAACATGGCACTGTATGAATGTAATCCCAGCATCAGGGAAGGAAAGACATGTAGACCTCTGTGACCTGCTGGCCAGTCAAGCTAGCCTGGCGAGCTCCAGCGAGAAACGCTGCCTCATAAGATAAGATGAAGGAGCTGGGGGTTGGCTCAGGGGATGAGCGCTTGCTGCTCTTGCAAGAGACCCGAGCTCAGTTCCCACCATTCACTTCAGGTGACTTACAACCATCTGCAACTCAGCTGCAGGGAACCTGATTCCCTCTTCTGGCCTTTGTAGACATCCCCACACATAGGGCATTCATTTGCACCTCTCTCTCTCTCTCTCTCTCTCTCTCTCACACACACACACACACACACACACACACAGAGACACACACAGACATAAGCAACATTTTTCAAAACCTTTTTTAAATGTGAAGAACAAAACAACATGGATAACATTTGAAGAATCCTATGACTTCTACAGGAACACACGTGCACACCCATTGTGTATATCTACACACACATAAACACATACAGAATACAACATGGGTACCACTTTGCAGTCACAAGACAAGAAAGACCACAGCTGGCAAGCCCGTCCTCCACCTTGCCAGCCACAGACACCTGGACAACCCACTTGTACCCAGCAGGACCGCTAGGAAGGACAGAGACAGTGTGACTTAGCATCGAGGCCCTGGTTCTTGGTCCCACCTCACTCATTCACTGGGGATATCAGGTCAGCTCTTCCTCTCTCTAACGCTCATTCTTGTCATCTGCAGGAAAAGGGACTCATTTGGACCTTGTGATGCTCCAGCTGCAGCATCTCTTCGCCAACGGCCCTTGACCCCATGTTCTGCCTATAACTGGCTTTCACATCCAAGTGTCTCTTGTGGTCCCAAACTCTCTCAAAGTATAGATTGCATGTATTGTGCCCATTTGTTATCATGGGTTAGATGTAAAATGTCTATGTTTAATCACTTGGTCCCTAGCTAGAGGCACTGTTTAGGAAGTCATAGAACTTTTGGCGTGTGGGGCTTAGTTGTAGGAAGTGTATCTCTGGGGCTCTGGGGTGGGTCTGGAAGTTTACAGTCAGGTCCTACTTTCTGCCCTCTCTCTGTTTCCTGGTCCATCAAGATCTGAGCAAGCTGCCATGGCAGCCAGTCACTCCCATCACTCCCCATCATAATGACTATACCATCCACTGAGGGCCAAAATAAAACTTCCAACCTCATCAGCGGCAAGGCTGCAGAGTCAGGAAAAACAACCAACACACTGTTTTTCAGGAGGGGATAATGAGACCTGGAGGCCACATGAGACCGTTCACAAGATTTCCACTGCTTCAGCTACAGGACGCTAAATGGGGGCCCGTGGCAGCTTGCCCAGCAAACTGAACTGGAGGGCACTGACACGGTCTCCCCCACGTCACTCTCCAGATGTCCACATCCCCTCCTCCCAGCTCGTTCCAGTCCCTGTCAGGCCCTGACTGTCCAGCAAAGTCCCTTCGCCTGCAGCAGGCAAGACAAGGCTAAGAAGTTGTCCCTGCCCCAGGCGCTGCTATTTTTCCTTCAAGGCCACTGTCCGAGCTCACCACACAGGCCCCTGCCGTAATTGGAGTCTCGGCTCATTAGCTAGGGAAGAGGAAGAGGACACCGTGGGCTTCTCCCGAGAGTGCTCATTCAGAAGGGTTTCCCTTCAAGGTTCCTGGTCTGGAAGGATGATGTCTGTTATGGAAATTACCACCCACCCGTACGTATAAATCTACCCCAGAGCCTCCTGCAGGCTCCACTCCTTCCCCAGCTGCACTAGAGGTGGCAGAACAGAGCTGAGCTGCAGACACTGAGGTCTCCATCTCTGAACTGGCATGGCAGGAGTCATGGCGGCCTGAAGAGCCCATATCGCCCAGGGTCAGGTTCCTAAGGGATTGCTGTGTGCCTTGCACTGCAATTGGGTCAAGCTTGAAGTCCTGCTTTAAATTTGTGTGTGTGTGTGTGTGTGTGTGTGTGTGTGTGTGTGTGTGTGTGTGTGTGTATGTGTGCATGCACGTGAGTGTAGGTGTCTGTGGAAGCCAGAAGAGGGAGCCAGATACCCTGAAGCTGGAGGCAGAGGTGATTGTGGGCTGCTCAATGTTGATTTTAAGAACTGTGTTGGCTAGTTTTATTTCAACTTGACACGAGCTAGGGTCCTTTGAAAAGAAGGAACCTCAGTTGAGAAAAGGGTCCCACAGATTGGCCAGTCAGCAACACTGTGTTTCATTTTCTTATTTGGTGTTTGAAGAACTCAGACATCAATATTTGAAGAAGTTCACTGTGGATGGTGCCACCCCAGGGCAGTTGGTCCTGGTTGTATAAAAAATATCAGGTTGAGCAAGCCATGGGGAGCAAGCCAGTAAGCAGTGTTCCTCCATGGCCTCTGCATCAGCTCCTGCCTCCAGGTCTCTGCCCTGTTTGGGTTCCTGTCCTGACTTTCCTGGCTCATGGACTACAAGATGTAAGCTAAAATGAGCCTTTTCCTCCCCAAGTTGTAAGGTGTTTTCTCACAACAGTGGAAACCTTAACTAAGGCAGGAACCAAAGGCTGGTCTGCTGGAAGGGCAGCAAGTGTGTGAGGGCACACATACGCGCAAGTGTGTGTGTGTGTACACTCACGCACCAGCATGTGAAAGTGTAGGCCAGGGGACAACCACAGGTGTCATTACTCAGGTGCCATTTATCTCTCCCCAAACCTTTAAGACAAGGTCTTTCACTGGCCTGGGACTAACCACATAGTCTAGACCAGCTAGCCAGAGTCGCAGGGACCCTCCTGTCTCTGCCTTCTCAGTGATGGGATTTATGAGTAGACACCACCATGCCCAGTTCTTTTTTAACATGGGTTCTAAGGATCAAACGCAGGTTCTCGTGTTTGTAAGGCAAGCTCTTTACTAACTGAGCCATCTCTCCAAACCCAATTGGGACATAAAATCACAGTTGGAGGGAGGAAGGCATGGGGTAATTATACCCTGTGGGAGTGGGAGGGGGGCCCCATGACATTTCTCCCCCCAGTGATGCTGTGCCTTCTCGGCAGGAATGCCTGCACAGGCTGAGCCATGGGACAAAAACTCTGGGTGCCTTCACTGGCTTCACTGGTGGTGCAGTGCGGGGAGCAGCATCTCTGCTCCCTGCTCAACTGTTAGGAATTATTGTGCACTGGACACAGTTCCAGAACAACCAGAACTCCAGAGAGAGACCCTGTGTCAGGGAGGCAGGAGAGAACAGAGAAAGGAAAAAGGAAACAAAGGGAAAGGAAAGGGAAGGGGAGGGGAGGGAAAGAAAGGAGAGGAGAGGGGAGGGAAGGAATCACTGTGACTTACAGAGCAAAGTACCACCTGGAGGGTCAGGCACTGAGTGGGCATCTGTCTGTCCAGCTCTCAGGTTTACATATCTGCTGCTCATCACCCTGCCATGGGTATCCCAGAGGGTCACCGGAAGGCCAGAGTCACCTTTTCAGAACATTGTGCTCCAAAACCCATGTGATAACAAGTCTAATATCCCACCTGAACCACGCATCCATCCCTAATCATGACGCCATTGCCAGAGGGACTGGTAGCCTGACCAACAGACACAGACAAAACAACTACCACTCAGGAGACAGAGGGGTCCCCTTAAGTGACCACCACACCAAGCCCCTTAGGAATGTATGTACTGAAGATGGAGTCCCATCCCTTCTACCCCATGGGTTTTTCTTACCGTGTGACAGGGACACGCTACAGAGTGGATTAGTAGCTGACCTTAGACTGACCTGGCCTAAAATAGCTGGGGGTGTTGGTGTCCTGGGAAGATGGGCATAACATCTTCGGCACAGAGTAACTTTCTATGATAAGGTCAGCCAGGGCTTTGTTCCCTACTCCTCTGGAAAAAGATCTTCAAAGGTTTAGCCCCAATATATCGCCTCTGAGGTACGTGATGTGAGACAGAAGGTTCCCCAGCCTTGATTAAATGAGATCCCATAGTGAAACATCCCCCCCCTCTCTTCTCCTTTCTTTTCTCTTTATGTCTCCCCTCCCCCCACACTGTCACCCCCTCCCTGCTTTTGACAGTGTCTCATGTATCCCAGACTGGCCTCAAACTCACTATATAGCCTTGAACTTCTGATTCCCCTGCCATCTTGTTTGCAGGGCTGGGGAGGCAAACCCAGGGCCTCCTGCATGCAGGCAAGCACTCTACCAAGTGAGCCACACCCCCAGCCCCTTTTCTTTTCTTTTTTTTTAAGTGCCTCACAAGTTTTTGCAGACTAGCCCAGAAGTCCTGGACCGGAGCTATCCTTCCACCCAGTGACATAACACTTGGTTAGTCCCTCCGTTGTTAGAGTGTCAGCTTTCACCCAGAGGAAGAGTGACGCAGGAACACAGGCTACACACTGGGTAGCAGCCTTGCCCACCTGGTCAGCCTGGCAGAGGGCTAACACACTGAGATTCTTCTCTGGGCATTCCCTTGTCATTCATGAGTGACCTGGGTACTCTACTAAGGAAACTCTCCCCAAGCAAGGTCTGCACCCTACCCAGATCCTACCCAGTCCCCTGAGTTGTGCCACACCTCTGCCATCAGCCTCAAGTCTCTTCTTACCCTTCAGACCAACATATCATTTATTCTCGAAGCACCTCCTGAGCAATTCCCCACGTCCCATGCCTGCCCCACCCCCAGTTGCCTGGTGCTGACCTGAGACTCCTGAGTTCCCGCCCCTTCTCTGAATTTCTCTCTCCCTTCCTGGCTCCAGAGTTCTTGCTCTGAGGTTCACCCTCCCCTTTCCCACATGCTTGATTCCCCAGCAGGCGCTGACTTCTTTATTCTCTGCTTCCCACTCTTCAGTCCACCAAACAAATGGTGCTGCTTTGCCCAGCAGCACTGCCCTACCCTCCGTTAGCAGCGTGGCCTCTGGGTCAAGCTACTGTGTTCCACCATCTGCCAGCTGTGCAGCCTGTGGCACGCTGTCATCCCTGCTACGTCCCCCTGTCCTGTCTGGAAAGGAGTTATTACAGAGTCCATCTGGCTTGCTATGAAGATCTCAAGACTGCACTCGGCTTGTCGTATCACTGAGCCCCCAGGCCCCCAGCTTCTCCTTCAGATAGGAATCTCCAGAGGCCCTGGCAGCTTTCACCAACGCTGACCAACTACCTTCCTCTGCTTTCAGAACCACTCACTCACAAAGAGAAAGGACAGTCACTTAAAGGGTAGTAAGGGGCTGGAGAGATGGCTCAGCGGTTAAGAGCACTGACTGCTCTTCCAGAGGACTCGGGTTCAATTCCCAGCACCCACATGGCAGCTCACAACTGTCTGAAAATCCAGTTCCAGGGGATCTGACACCTTCACACCAACGCACATAAAATAAAGTTAAATAAACCATAAGAAATATTTTTAAAAAATAAAAAATAAAGGGTAGTAAATTACGCAGTCAAACAAACAACCAGGATTATTGGGATCTGTTAAGACTGAAGAGTCTTTGCCGACAGCCCAGCCATCTCTAAGGCCAGCGTGCCACGGAAACTCTTTTCTTAGGGATAGCATCAGCAAGGGCGGATTTTTCGGAAGCTGATTGGAATCGGCTTTCTTTAGCTTCAGGGAAAGTCGAGAGTTTGTTTTTCGCCTTATCTCACTGAAATGTCTTTTACTTGAAGTACGGACTCAACAGAGCCTGGACCAGGCATCAAAATCCTATCAGGATGCGCTGATGGGGGAGGGAGAACAATCTGATGGGGGCAAATCTACGAAAACAGAAAAAGAGAGCTTGGAGAGGCAGCTCAGTGGACGGAGTCTTTGCTGTACTCCTGAATCCCTGGGCTCCAGCTCCCCAACACATAAACCTGGCATGGTGGTGCATACCTGTAATCCCCCTACTTAGGAGATGGAGTGAGGAAGGCCTAAAACTCAGCGCTGTCCATCCTTAACTACATAATGCCTTTGAGGCTAGCCTGAGCTAAACCATCTTGCCACAAAAATTAAAAATAAATAAATAAATAAAATTTAAAAGGCAAACTGGGTGTCATTCCCAACAAGAGAAGAAGACAATGAAGAATAGAAGAGAGAAGAGGAAGAGGAGGGGAGGAGAAAGAGGAGGGGAGGAGGAAGGGGAGGATGAGGAAGAAAATGCTCTGTACATAAACAGTCATAATCACACTAATGGTAAAAGCCCCTAGGTGCAAAAAAAAAAAAAAGAAAGAAAGAAAAAAAAAACTATGTCAATCTGGAACATAGTGAAGTGGTAGAAGATTGTCCAGTATTCATGAGGCTCAGTCCCCTGAACTATGTTCATGCATACATACACACATGTGCATGTACATGCACACATGCAAACACATCTACATCCACACACACACACACATATGCGTTCACACACACGTGCACACATACACACATGTATTCACACACACATACTCATACACACACGCATTCCCATACACACCCACATACACAAAATCCCACCAAACAAGATGCAGACTAGCCATACAATGGACTACTGTTCAACAGAAAAAGGAGTCAACAGTCACTGACATCGCCAGGCCGTGGTGGCGCGCGCCTTTAATCCCAGCACTTGGGAGGCAGAGGCAGGAGGATCTCTGTGAGTTCGAGACCAGCCTGGTCTACAAGAGCGAGTTCCAGGACAGGCTCCAAAGCCACAGAGAAACCCTGTCTCGACAAACAAAAAACAAAACAAAAAACAAAAAACGAAACAAAAACCAGTCACTGACATCTGCTATAACACAGAACACAGGCGAGCAGGCTGAAGCCAGACACTAGGACCACACGCAGTGTGACTCTATTCATAGCAAATGTCCAGAACAAGGAAAGCCAGGGAGCTGAAAAGGATTAACGATTGTCAAGGGCCTGGGGGTGAGCGGGGAAGAGCGAATGTGAGGAGATCGAGGTGTCCTCAGAGGCAGCTCTGGAAGCTGAACCAGCTACTGTGTGATGTGAGAATTACACAGCCAAGTCCTGAGAGCAGAGAAGGGCTGAAGCAAAGCCTGCAGGTTCATTCCCTCCTTCCAGAGGTGGTCAGGGAGAGGCAGGCATCCTGGGCACCCCCTTCTAAACCACTGTGGTAGCACTGTGCCCACAGCCCCCACAGCTCTTCACACTCACTTCCTTAATGTGGGGGTGAAGACAAAGGCCCCATGACATAAGCATGGTGCGGGGGCTGGCTGGATACTCTGTGGGAAGCTTGGTCCTAGGAAGCATCAGTGAGGGGACAAAAATCACCTCGTCCCAGAAGAACTGTGTGCAGAAAATCTGGTTCTGAGAAGGTGGAGTCCAGAGAGGGGACTTCTGGGCCAGGCTTTGTGGGGCTCCGATCGAGGTCAGTGCTCCCCAGCAAAGTCTGATAATTGAGTCCAGTCAGGACCTCACCCAACCCCAGGAGCCTTGCTCTGTAATCTGGGGACCCAGGAATCCACACGGTCCCCTGGATAGGTCAGCTGTGGTCTGGTTTGGAGACATCTGGGATTGGGGCGGGGTAGGAAAAGACAAGGACAGGAACCCTGGAGTGGTCCAAAGACCTGGGTTAAGGAATCCAATACCCGGGAAGCTCCCCACTCGCTCCACACTCCCTCTGCAATGCCCTGGCTGCTGACAGGGACAGAACATGCAGGGGAACCCACTCTCTCACTCCCCAGAGGCTGTCACAGTCGGCTTCTGTTGTGTTCTTCATGGTAACAACTCACAGCCCCTCCCTCCAGAGCTGCTCAGAGGGTCCCCAGAACACTGGAGTGTCTGTTTACAGTTCATTAGCTACTTGACAGAGACACTCCCAGATCGAGAGACATAAAGAGGAAGTGTCAGGGCTGGACCACTGCAGAGCCATCAGAAATGAAGATAAAGCCACCTGCCAGTGAGGAGGGCTGACAGCAGGGACTGTGGCTCCCGCTGGGCGGACAGCTGAGCAGGTGGCCAGTGACCACAGCTCAGGCAGACTTTCAGACACACTGTGCCCCCAGCCCTGTGGCTAGCTCCCCCCAGCTCTCACCCACTTCCCTTGCCCGCTCTGAACATGGTCCAACAATGCTGACTAAGTCACAGCTCCACATTCACCCTGAGAAATACGATCTGGCCATCAGAAATGGCGTCTGTGAAGACTCTTTCCTTGCGTGGGGAAACAGGTCAGCAGGGCAAATGAGAAGAAAGCAAGATTCCGAATGAAAAGCAGCAGCGTCAACCAGTGAGTTAAAGCTACACATAGAAAAAGAGAGCCAATGCCTTGGTGCTCGCCTGTGATCCCAGCACTTAGAAAGTAGAGACAGGAAGTTGGAAGTTCAAGGTCATCCTCAGGAACTGGGTGAGCTCAAGGCCAACCTGGGCTACCTGAGGCTATCTCTCAGAAAACCAAAACGAAACAAAAGCTAGGGAATGGAATTCCTTACCGCTCACTGACCATGATTGTCGCTGGGTGGTGGGGACAGGAGAGACTCCACTCTGCTTCTAGTTCAGTGTCCAAACTCTGTGACTTGAGATGGCTAACAGCTAACCAACGTTTACTTTTAGAACAAAAGACTTGATGTCTGTGTCCACTGTGTTGATCCCATCCTGCTACCCACAAGCAAAGACAGGCCCGAGAAGGCAGGGGACTTTCCCACCCAAGTTTCAAAGGTCCAAGGCTATTGAGTCTTGCACTGGGTTTGGGCAACCTCTAACAACCTCCTCAAAACTTCCCAGGGGGATCCACAGCAGAAGCTGGGGTACATTTCCACAATCACACCTCCAACAGCACTTGGGGATCTAGGAGCTTCCTGAGAGCCAAGCAGCCCACGCCAGCCATCACCTCACACAGTACAAGCCGCTGTCGTTCTTGGTACCCATGGGGAGGAACCAAGTGTGGGTACCTATAACCAGGAGTCTGCAAGTCTTCAGCCTCATGACCCAGAGATGGAGACCCAGAGCAGAGCCAGATGTGTGCTCTGCAGGAAGAGTGAGATGAGGCCCAACTCTACAGACTCCTCATTGGCCCTCACGGATAGCAGGAACCACACTGTTGGAGCCCTTTTCATAAGCTGCCAGTAGTCCCCAAAGACATGGCCATTCTGAGATTGTTAATATAATTAATTTGGAAAATTGGGGACACAATTAAGCATTTGGGGTGTGCACACGTGTGCAAGTGAAGGCTGAAGGTTGACATCGTGTGTCTTCCTCCATCGCCCCCCACCTTAGTTCCTGAGATAAGCTCTCTCACACATCAAGGAGCTCACCAAACACTGTCTGCTATGCTGGTTGACCAATGAGCCCAAGATGTTGCTGTCTACCTCCCCAGCACTGGGGATACAAGCACCCACCATGGAGCCCAGATTTATTTAAACGTGGGTTCTAGGGATCAAACTCAAGGCCCACACTTGTGTGGCAAACACTTTACCACCTGAGCCATCTCTCTGACCCATAATTAAGCATTCTGAGAGCATTCTGTGTTAACCATGCCAAGTGACATGTGTCCTTCCAGGAGACAGAAGAGGATCAGAAATTCAGGGAGATACAGGTGAAGATGGATAGAGCTCGAGATGGTCACAGAGGACCAGGATGGACAGGTACCCCCAGAGCCAGAGCCCACCTCCTCTTCCCCCCCACCCTGAGCCTCCTGAGCAACCACTTCAAACCTCTGCTCTCCAGAGCTGGAAGCTGATCTCCTCCACAGTTCTAAGCCCTGTGGCTGAGGCCTTCTTCCCAACTCTTCGCCTAAGGACGTAGGTTCTCTGGCCAGCCTCATCTTAACAAGATGGATAGGAAGCTACAGTGGAGAGAAGGTGAGTTGCTCCCCAGGGGTTTCACAGTCATGATTGGTAAGCCTGGACAGGACTGTCAGCTCTCAGAGTCCCTAAGAGTACCAAGAACTGCTAGACTGCCCAAATTGTACAGGCTGTGTGACCCACATCCAAGTCACTTATCATCTCTGAGTCTTGACTTCCTCGCTTACAAATTGGGAGGAACATCAGAGGTGACCCCGGGAGCTGTCGTGAGGATCTGAGAACTAAGACATGCTTTGCTGAGGGGGCATCCCTGCACTAGGGTACCCTCTGCACCCCTCCTGCTCCGGAGACACCTGAGGGCTGCAGGAGGCCCACCTCCCTCCCATCTCCCAGCAGCCACCAGCCACTCACAGCTAGCCAGGGCAGCACCAGCTCTCCCCCAGCGACAGCTCACGCTCATAAATTAGGCTCCGGCTAATTGTGGCTTTATAGGGTGGTGGAAGACATGCATTTAAAATGTCGGTAAACACACAGTGGCCCCGCTGAGTGAGTGCCTGGTTCTATAAAAACTGTTTGTGGGCCACTCAGACCTGGATTTCCGGGATGGCAGCTCATCCGTCATGCCTTCTCCGCCCAAGCTAAGTGGCATGAAGAAAGCTGCTCTGCTTTCTTGCCTCTGCGTCCCCACCTGGAGCCTGCCTCACACTGTCCCCAGCACAGCCATCTGCATAGGGCACAGGGGCCAGTGGCAGTTGGGACTGCCTCCTCCAGGACCTTCTCATAAAGCAGAGGACCCTGCCCTGCCGATGACGCCTGCAGTGGAGGAAATCCACAATTGGCCCTGATCGTTCCCTCCCCAAGTCTGTGTCCCATGCCCAAGTACATGGGGCACAGAGCCACAGGGCACTCACAGAACAGTTCGTGTTGACTGAGACACTGGGAGCTGGCCAAAGGGGTGAGGACAGGTTCTATCCCGCTACCTACTGGGCAAGAATCAGATTGGACACTCCCGGGTTCAAGTCACAAGCAACACTCACAGAGTGCCAGCTATTGCAGTGAGTCCAAAAATATTGCACAGAACATTCCAGAAATCATTTCTAGCTGCTCTAATTGCAGCGTAGTGTCATGTGTTCTGTTGCGAAGGGTGTTAGACTCTTACCATGTCTAATTTCTGAATTAAACCTTACCACTGGTACGCCTGCATGTAGGGGGCTCAGTGTTCTCTGCAGCCTCCACCCTTCACGTCAGGGACCGGACTTGACTTAATCCTGTGCAGCAGGTACTGCCTGCATGCCTGTTCTGTAGATGGAGAAACTGAGGCATGAAGTATGCCCAATGCCAGCTGCAGAGTGTGGAAAGTGGGATTCAAATCCAAGCACCAAAGCTTGCTGTCCTCCCCGTCAGGGTGACAGCCTGTGAGCCAGCCTGAGTTCTCGGGAGTACGTCAGCCCTCGGCTTGCGCTTTAGACGGTGCCGTGGGAGCTGCATTGTGCACATTGGTTTATGCTCATCCATAGCAAGGAGCTGGACAGTGGTGGTCAGAAGCAGGGACAAAATGGGCGTAAGAGGGAGCTGCGGGCACGAGCAGGGCTGTGTTCAGGGCGATCTCACTCCACCTAGCAGTAGCCCCAAGAGAGGTCTCTCTGTTACTCACACTGAGCATGTGGGAAACCTGAGGTTTAAAAAGGTGTCGGCAAGCTTTCTCTACAAAGGGCTAGAATTCTAAGTTTAGGCTTGGAGGTGAGGAGATACATGCCACCTCCATTGTAAGGGGGGGAGGGAAAGAAGGGAGAGAGAGAGGATGTGTGTGTCTTTCGTCAGTGTATGTGTGTGCAGGTGCCCTTGGGGGCCAACAGAGGGTGCCTCAGTTCCCCTTGTGCTGCCAAACATGGGTGCCAGGAACCAAACTCAGGTCTTCTAGAAGAGAAGCAAGTGCTCTTAACTGCTGAGCCACTTCTCCAGTCCCTAGAAGACTTTTTTTTTAAAACGTGTATTAATGTTTTGTCTGCGTGAAAGTCTGTGTGCGACATGCGTTTCTGGTGTCCAAGGAGTTCGAAAGAGGATGTCCAGTCTCCTAGAACTGGAGTTATATATTGTTCTGAGCCACCGTGTGGGTGCTGGGAACTGAACCCGTGTCCTCTGCAAGAACAGCCAGTGCTTTTAATCACTGAGTCACCTCTCTAGGCCTAAAAACTTTTCTTAAAATTAAATTACGGTCAGACAGTGGTGGCATATGCCTTTAGTCCCAGCACTTGGGAGGCAGAGGTAGGAGGATCTCTGTGAGTTTGAGGCCAGCCTGGTCCACAGAGAAAGTGCCAAGACAAGCTCCAAAGCTATCAGAGAAACTCTGTCTCACAATAATTAAATTACATTAAGTGCATGCATGTGCATGTGTGTTTTGTTTGTTTGTGCATGTGTGTCCACATGTGTGTATGTGTACATGTGTGCATGTGTGTGTGTGTGTGTGTGTGTGTGAAGGTATGTGGGTGCCACAGCTGGAAGTCAGAGGACAACTGCACGTCAGTTCTTTCCGACATGTGGGTACAGGAATTGAACTTGGGTCTTCAGACCTCATAACAAGTGCCTTTACCCACTGAACCATCTCACCAGCCCGGGAAAGCTATTTTTAGAAAAGGGCCTTTATATTCTACTGAAATGCAATCCTCAAATGAGTTAAGTCTCCAGCAGCGCGGCCACACGCACCAGAGAGAAGCCGCTAAATAAACAGTAGCTAATTTGCACAGGGTTGAGCCCTGACCCACTTTAGGGTCTAAGCGGCCTCTTTATGAGAGTCTATTTATCACTGACCCAATTCGCTTCCCTTTTTATCAAAGCTTGGACTCTTCAGCCCCGAGCAAAAACTCAGTTTGTTATTTAAATGATTCGGTTTGTATATCTGAGCCTTTGAGCAGCGCTGTATTTACAATTACAGTCCATTGTTGAGCGCATGGTGCACCCAGGCTCTCATGTAAGCTGCACAGGCTGTGCATGGCCCAATGCTAAGGATCACTGCTTACACTGCACTCCTGGGTTTGCACATGAATGACGACAGCTGTCTATCAAAACGGCAGCGGACCAGCTCAAGGAAGGGGTGTGGGTTCGCTCAGAGGACCTTGAGCCTGGTGTTGATGCAACAGCTGTCAACACGAAATCCAGACTGGCCATTCACAGCCTGAGACACTCGGAGAGGTGAGCACAGGGCCATTCACAGCCTGAGACACTCGGAGAGGTGAGCACAGGGCCGGTCACAGGAGGACAGTGACACAGCTGCTCTGGTGAGGGTGACACAGCTGCTCAGGGGAGTCTGGCTGGGGAAATGCAAGGGGCAAAGATGAGATGAGGAACAGGGGCAAGAGGAGTGAAGGAGAACGTTCTAGTCTGGGGTACAGTGGTAGCATGAGCTGAAGAGGGGTCCTGGCTAATCCACACACCCCATGACACAGCAGCTTTCTGTTGGAGTGACTCACTGTGGGCAGGGACAATACCTCGTGTCCAGTGGAAGGATCTAGACTGTTTTCTTTCTTCTTGCTCAGGGTATATCAGGCAGAACCAGCCAGGAGGGAAGAATATTGCCAGTACTTAGTCATGGGTGCAGGGGACCTGGACCATTCTGTGTCTGGAGAAACAAGCCCTTGGCTTGCTTGCAGCCGGCTGCCAGCTTGCTGCAAATAGAACCAGACTCGCGGGGGGGGGGGGGGGGAGCTAGTGTGAGCAGGAGCCTGAGGCTTCATTCCAGCTGGGCCTGGCCTCTAACCTCACCTCTTCCTAGCTGAGCAGCCTCAGAAGCCACAGGCTTCCTCTGCTCCAGCCATGTTCCGGTCATCTCTGTGCTGTGTGACTCTAGGTGAGTCACTGAAACTCTTTGAGTCACTGTGTTTCCCATCCGTCAACTGCCCTGCTGAGGCAACCCGCTCCAGAGGGCTCTTCCACCTTTCAAAAATCTCCATAGGCCCTGAACTAGAACCCACATTCCAGAGGTGACTCAAGTCTGGCATGCAGGAGGCCCCATGGTGGCCTTCTGCCCAAAGATGGTGGACTGAATAGAAAGGCAGTTGTGCAGAGCACGCATGCTCACTGTAGAGATTGTAGCCCTGGACTGTAGCATTGGGCTCCAGGGCTCAGAGGGAGGTGCTGGGGTCTTCAGGACAGGTGGGGCTGGGGGATCATAGAGGTGACAGGCAGACGGGGGCCCTGACTAGTGAAATCCCTCTCCATGAGAGCATGCACAGCAGCCTAGGAGGCTGGGCTGCTCCCTCATCCTAAGAGAAGGTGGGTTTGCAAGAAACCAGAGGAGACCCTGGAGACTTATGGGACCCTTTGAAAACCCGATAGTCCTGAGAACATGGAGTTGGGAGAACATGTGTGGAGGGCCCCAGGGTGGTCACTCTCAGCTCATGTGGATGACAAAGCTGTACTCCTGACCCAGACCAGCTTGTCAGTTCCTTCTATCCTCTTGGCAACAAATATCTGTGGATCTGGGTGTCTTATGCTAGACACCGGCCTGGAAGATATGATGCCGGGCTTCAGCAGCCTTGTTGCCACCATGAGGAGAGAGCCTATCTAAAAGCGACAGAGAGGAAGCTAACCCTTAACATGGAGCCAGGCACTGAAAGCAAGTGGGAGTGGAGGGAGCGGAGGCTCAGTATAGGGGGGTCCTATGGGGAGGGGAGGGGAGCTCAGCGGCTAAGCACATGTTTACACGTGACAAGCCTGGATCTCCGAACTCATGTGGATCAGTCAGATACTTCCTCCAGTTATTATTAGCTGCCTGGACCCTAGTGTGGGGAAGGATGCTGAACTGGGTACCAGAGGCCAGGGAACCTCCCATGACTGACTTCCTGGACCCAATCCACGTGTAGGAAGAAGAAAACGGAGGTTGTGTGTCACCGGCTGGATGCCTTCTATTCCAGCGGCATCAGGCAGAAGTAACCTGCAGCCACGGCAGAGATGAGGCAAGAGGCGAGGAAGCCACCGCGGGATCCAGGCTGCGGAGGTAGCAGCTCGACTATAATCTCCGGAGCAACACTCCGAGAGCTCAAAGCCCCCCCCCCCCCGAGCAGTGAGCCCCGCGAAAGGTACCGTCTGCACAATGTACCGTCTGGCTGTGTGCAGAGTTCCTCCACCGAGACTTGGGTTGCTGGAATTCCAGGGTGGAAACCTCCCTACTCACGCTCAGCTGCCATGAGGCCTCCCCTTAGACACTTCAGGAGACAAGACAGGCTGGATGTGGAAACAGGGGAAGGTTATTCCGTGGAGCTCCTCTCTGGCTGCTCCTCCAGAGACCCCAACGGACCTCCAGACCCAAAACCCCAGCAGGGAAGTACTTACTGCCCAGGAGCAAATGGATCCCAGGAGTCCTGTATGCAAGTCATGGGCTACCCTGGGCTCACATAGAGAAGAAGGGAAATCGCAAGCTTGAAAAGATCAGGTAACTGGGGAGTCAGCAGGTGCCTCTACCCCAACTCTACAGTGGTCAAGGCAGGAATGT
>PVIU01012908.1:0-20239 GCA_004026605.1 Ondatra zibethicus | reverse complement strand
GCTCCTCTCTGGCTGCTCCTCCAGAGACCCCAATGGACCTCCAGACCCAAAACCCCAGCAGGGAAGTACTTACTGCCCAGGAGCAAATGGATCCCAGGAGTCCTGTATGCAAGTCATGGGCTACCCTGGGCTCACATAGAGAAGAAGGGAAATCGCAAGCTTGAAAAGATCAGGTAACTGGGGAGTCAGCAGGTGCCTCTACCCCAACTCTACAGTGGTCAAGGCAGGAATGTGGCCTCACTCCCGCCCCAGTCACCCCAAATCAGAGGATCAGAGTTACCCGAGCCACTCAGCTCAAAGGGGCTTTTAAGACCTGACTAGCCAGGCATGGCTCCCAATTAAAAATGCATCGATCATTAGTGTGCGTGGGGAGACAGGGGTGGGGGTAGGGAAGGGGTTATGGCGATCAAATCTATTCTCTATTCCCAACACTTTGTTGAGTTTCCTTGATGACTTGAAAAATGACCCTAGCTCATACAGAAGGAACTGTTCCATGTACTGGGCATTTTGTGAGTCAATTCTAACCCTTGAACCCATCCTAGCTAATCTCTATGGGCCTAGGTATAGCTAAGGTTGCCCAGGAGCTGGGCTGCTGTGGAAACAGACTGCAAAGCTGTGGCCTGGGTCTCCTCCTCCATTCTGCCTTGCAAATGTGGCTACTGACCTTCAAGCTTCATGGTCAGTTATTCCTTTAGCCACATGTCCATGTGTCCCCTGTGACAGCAGAGACAAGGGTCTCTGAGACACACCCCACTCCCCCCATCAAAGAAATCCCAGAGAGCCTAGTGGGGCCCTGGATTAGTCACGGCTCTCCTCGTGACAGAGCGGTGATGTCACCATGGTCACCTGTCAGCTCTGAGAATCACATTCTTGGCAAGGTTGTCTCCCAGTGCTGACCAGAACACAGAGTCAAATCCAGCCCATGAGAAAACAGGTGTCTGAAACGGCAGCAAAACCAGGGTACAAGGCTGCCATCGGGTGACCCATTGGGTGCATGGCTGAGGACGGGAACATCCTAAAAGGGATAAAAGGAGGGGACTCTGAGATGGCTCAGTGGCTAAGGGTGTTCCTGTCCAGGTTTTGAGGGCCTGAGTCTGATCCTCGGAATCCACATCGTAGAAGAGAACCGATTCTTGCCAATTGTCCTCTGACTCCCGACCCCGCTATATTGCTGCTGCGGCATGCACAAACAAACAAACAAATGTAATTTTTTTTCTCTTTTTGGTTTTTCCAGACAGGGTTTCTCTGTGTTACAGCCCTGGCTGTCATGGAACTAGCTCTTGTAGACCAGGTTGGCCTCAAACTCACAGAAATCCACCTGCCTCTGCCTCTCAAGTACTGGGGTTAAAGGCTTGCACCAGCACCGCCCAGCTGTAATTTAATTTTTTCTTAGTGAGAAGGACTCTTGATAGGAAGCATTGACAGGACCAGCCAGTGTCATCAAGTGTGATCGACCGAGTGATGGATTGTTTATGTACAATCAACCTGGGATTGTACCTGGGAACTTGGTCTGCTGAGCAAGCACCTCGCCACGGAGTCACACCCCAAGTCAGGGAGTGGC
Organism: Ondatra zibethicus; assembly: GCA_004026605.1. Classification (NCBI taxonomy): domain Eukaryota; kingdom Metazoa; phylum Chordata; class Mammalia; order Rodentia; family Cricetidae; genus Ondatra; species Ondatra zibethicus. The sequence goes on along the minus strand of PVIU01012908.1, from coordinate 18,678 downwards.
GGCTCGGTTTCTGTCTCTTTTGGGAAGTGAGATAAAGTAGCTGGAGCCAGAAAAGCACAGAGGTACACCAAGAAAGAGGAATGGGAAGTCGAGGCAGGGGCTTCAAGGTGAGGCAGGGGCTCTGACATCAAGCAACGGGGAGTTGGTCTCAGCTTCCCCCTTCCTGGTTGTGTGATGCCAGGCATGTCGTTCAACCTCTCTGAGACCAGTTTAGCCTCTAAAGAATGAAGGTATTGGCCAGGAGGTGGTGGCACACGCCTTTAATCCCAGCATTCGGAAGGCAGAGGCAGGTGAATCTCTGTGAGTTCGAGGCCAGCCTGGTCTACAGAGCTAGTTTCAGGACAGGCTCCAAAGCTACACACAGAAACCCAGTCTCGAAACACACACACACACAGACACACACAGACACACACAGACACACACACACACACACACACACACACACACACACACACACACACACACAGAAGAAAACAAACAAACAAACCAAAAAAAGAAGGTATTGTAGATAGTCAATAACCTAATCTTTACATATTCCTATTTCTGTAATTACTTTGTAATATATATAAGCATATGTCTGCATCATTCAATATATACAACTTAACACAGACACCATTTCAAATATGCAGCAGGCACTCAGCCAATGATAACAGCTATTACCACTATTACTACAGTTACGATCATAATTCTGTCACAGGGATCAGAGTTAGAGGAGGAAAAGCCAGCCTGGGTTTGACAAGGGTTCTGGCCCTGGTGGACAGCAGAGGCCTTGCTTCAATATCACTCAACGCACAGGCAAGCGGGGCCTTTTCAGTCACAGTAATGAGTACCAAGCCTGCTAACCCAACTCACACCCAGGTTTGCTTTAATCAAAAGCAAGCTGAGGCAGTCACTGGTCTCAGGGTCCCTAAGGCTCATTTCCTCTCCACAGGGCTCAGCAGGCAAACCCCGCCAAGTGGGGAGCCGACAGCTCGGAAAATTGCAGGAGCCTATGATTGAGGGGACCTCGCAACACAGGAGGTGAATGGACCGTAACTGCATCCCTGTCTCCTCGCAGTGGTATAATCAGAAGGACCGCACGAGGGAGGCAGACCAAGCCAGCCTGGATGGACACGGTGTCCTGTACCCATGGAGGCCACTCTGAACTGACCTCTTAACCACTTTAAGCCTCATTTTCAGGAAGTGACGGTCACCTGTGTCTCTCCAGTCTCTTGCTGATAGTAATGAACAGCAGTGGATAATTGGAATCACAAAGCCAGGTACCCAAGAGGAGTCCAGTGGCAAGGGCACACTCTCTCAGAGACAGCCAGGAAGAGATGGAGAAGCACCCTGGCTCCTCATCCAGGGTGACACAGTGTCCCAAAGGTCCCCAGAACCTTTGGAATTGGTGAGATGGCCTTGTGGGTTAAGTTACTTGCTGCCAAGCTTGGCAACATGAATTCAATCCCCAGGTCCCACAATGGTAAAAGCAGAGAATAGACCCTGCTGACCTACACACACACACACACACACACACACACACACACACACACACACACACACACACACTCTAAATATGCTAAGAATATATATATATGTGTGTGTGTGTGTGTGTGTGTGTGTGTGTGTGTGTTTTAAGAGCCCCCAGTTCACCAAGAAAGCCACCCGAATGCCACACACTCAGACCAGCGTCAGCATCTACTGTCACGCCTGCCAATTGCTCTTTTCTGGGATCACCAAGGAGATTAGGGAGGCTACCCTCAAATGGCCCAGAAGACCTTTGCTTTGGTGACAGTCAGAGGGAACATTGATCAGTGGCAACCAGTCTGAGCTCCTAGATTGTCTGCATCTAGTCTCGCTTAATTTGGAGGGAGCTGGCTGGAGTGGGTAGTGGAGGTCACCCACAGACATGAGATGAGACTCCCCTGTGTCCTGTGACCTTTTTTTTTCCCAAAATATTATGGAATCAAAAATAAGTTGTCTAGATCCTGGTTGGTGTGGAAATGTGCTCTGGAGTAAAACAGGTCCTTGCCATGAGATGTACTTTCTAGAACAGCTACCCCAGGCTACCCACCCACCCTGGACTTCCAGGAACATGCAGGAAAGCTCTCTGATGCCACAGCAGTGGTCTAACAAACAGCTCTGTCCGTCCTAGCTGAAACCTGGGCTGGAGTGATGGAGCCATGACTAAGACCTGAGAGAAGCAGTTTGAAGAAGGAATGGTTTCTTTGGCTCCTGGCCTCAGAGGTTTCTGTCCATGGTCTGTGGACTGTTGGGAGGAGGAAGGGCTTGGTGGAGGCAGGTTGTTCCCCTCATTCATGGTGGTATGAAGGAGAGAAAGGAAGACGACAAAGAAACAAGAAGACACGCACATAGGGAGGCATGTCCTTCGAAAGCAAGCCTAGCAACCCGCTTCTTCCAGCCACCCCTCTCCCGACTCTCCACAGCACTGGCCCTCCTCCCAGCAGAACCCCTAAAGCCTGACTCCATGGGTATAGGATGCACTGATGAGATCACTCTGCACAGTCACCAAGATGTCAGTGAGTTCAGAGGATGGTTTGGAATCTTATTCAACCTGTGCTCTTTTTTTGTTTTTCATAAATCACATGTTTGTCGAGGACCCAAGAGAGGACAGACAAGGCACTGAGGACCTTGGCAACAGCAGCATTAGGAGGTCTTAGAGGGTGGTCTCATGGAAATCTGTGAAAGAACATTTGGGGAAGAAAAGAAAGTGGTTGGACAGCAAGGGGCTCAGATGTTGGAACGGTCACATGGAGGGAGGCGGGCTGTATCAGGATTTCCAAGATGCCAATGACGAGGAAGAAAGTAAAGCCAGAGGAGTGGATGGGGTGGGGGTGGGGAACAGCTCAAACAATACAGCGCTTGCCCAGCAACCACAAAGGTCCATTCCTGGCACCTCGTAGAAGGTGGTAGCAGGACCAAAAGTACAAGATCATCCTTGGCTACATTGTGAGTTCAGTCCTACCCTGAGCTACATGAAACCCCATTTCAAAAGAAGAAAGGAAAAAAAGAAAGGGGGTGCTAGAGAGATGGCTCAGTACTTACTTAAGGGTGTTTGCTGCTCTTTCGGAAGACTGGAGTGCAGTTCTCAGCACCCATGATAGGCAGCTCACACCATCTATAACTCCAGGGACTCTAACATCCTCTTCTGGCTACCCTGGACACCCTCATACACGTACACACGCATAAATAGTAATAAGGGTAATCTTTAAAGAGTCAATGAGATGGCTCAGTGGACAAATGTGCCTGTCTCCAAGGGGTCTACATATTGGAAGGAGAGAACCAATTCCCTGCCACTTGTACTGTGGCACATGGAAACCCACAAATACACGGACATAAACGCACATGCATACGTACACACACACATACACACACACTAAATAGATTAGTATAATAAAATTTTTAAAGAGCCATAAGAAGGGGAGAAGCATGAGGGAGACGCTCTTCCATGGGGAGCAGAAGGCTTGTTTTGCTAATTTATTTTTTTAAGATTTATTTTTAATTTATGTGCATTGGTGTCTTGCCTGCTTGTGTGTCTGTGTGAGGGTCTCAGATCCCCTGGAACTGGAGTTACAGCCAGTTGTGAGCTGCCATGTGGATGCTGAGGATTAAACCCTCAGTGGTGCTCTGAACCACTGAGCCATCTCTCCAGCCAGGAGCAGAAGGTGTTAATGGTGACATCCAGCGTGAGATGACCTGAGAAAGGCAGAACTTTGTGACATTCCTCTTGGGAGTATACGTCATGCATAGCCACAATCTTTAAAACACATACGCTGTTTTAAGCAGCTTGCTCTCAGTCATGTGTCTTGAGACTTCGCTTTTAAAACGTTCTTTGTAAATTTACTTCCACAGAGAAAATTGGGACCAACCTTAATATATTCTAAAAAAAGAAAAATTGCAACGGTAGGTATTTGATTAAATAAATAATGAGTTTATCCAGTCTGTGAGTTGTGAGAGAGCTGTGAACATTGCAGACAGGACCATTTATTGGTGAGAGAAAAGATCCAGCAAATTATGGAGCAGGGAGGCAGGGAATGAAGCCATCTGCAGACTAGCATCTCAGTTGTTTGTCCTGGGATGGATATACATTTGTTAAGTCTTAAGTGCCCCTGAGACGACTCAGGAGGTGAGGGCACTTGCCTCCAAGCCTGATGCCCTGAGTTCAATCCCTGGTACCCACACAATGGAAAGAGAGAATGGAGTCCTGAGAATTGTCCTCCGACCTCCATCACACTCACTCCGCATATTAAGCCCAGGCTAGCTTTAAACTCCTAACAATCCCCGTGCCTCTGCTTCCCTAGCATTGGGATTGCAGGCATGAGCTGCCATCTTAAACGCTGGCCCTGGAGCTTGTGTGGTTTGAGTGTCTCTTGTCTGCTTGCTCACAACCCCATTTCTAGGAAGGCCCAGTGGCCTGAGCCATCGAGGCAGCGCCCGGGCCCAGCACTGCTGCTGTGGACGGTGGCAGCCATTTTCTTTGTCCCTTTTTCGTTCTTTCTTTACTTTCTTTTTTTTTTTCCAGCGCTGAGAATCAAGGGTCTTCTGCAGCCCAGGCAGCAGTGTACCGCTGAGACACACCCACAGCAAGTGACTGCTTCTCCATTCAGGAGCCCTGACAGCTAGAGTTCAATCCCTGGGACCAAAATGCTGAAAGGAGAGAACCAAGTTGCGCAAGTTGTCCTCTGACCGCCACATATGCGCATGTGTGCACATTTGCGCATTTGTGCGTGTGTACACACGCAGTAAACCAATGTAATGTTTTTTCAACTTTATTTACTTTTTATTTATGCATATGTATGTGTGCCCGCTTGCCTGTGCATGTGCTGTATGCGTGCAGGTGTCCCTGTAGGGTAGAAGAGGGCATGGATCCCCTGGATCTGGAGTTAGAGAAGGCTGTGAGCCGCCGTGTGGGCACTGGGAATGGGACCTGGGTCCTCTGCAAGAACAGCAAGTGCTTTTAACCCCTGAGCCATCTCTCCAGCTCCATCTTAAAAAGAAAAAGAAAACTCCAGCTCACCATATCTGGATTTTTCTGACTCTGACACATGGTTGAGTGTCACTCATATCAGAGACATTCCAGGCTCAGTGGTGGGACACAGTAACAGGAGTCTACACCCTGGTCCTTCGTGGGTCCCAGATGATCACAGACATGCAGTCTCTGAGCTTGTAGTCTAAATCCAGAAGTGATATAATTTCAAACAAAACATATATCTACTCCCAAATCTTGGTGCAGACAAAAGCAAAGAGCGCAATCGCCCTTTGTAGTTTCCATGAGGATTAAGTGGCGACCATCAGGACGGTCTTGGCAACATCACACACACCGTGGGAATTTCCCGTTTCTGTTTAAACAGGGCTGCTGGGAACCTGGGCGGTGGTGGCGCATGCCTTTAATTCCAGCACTCAGGAGTCAGAGGCAGGCGGATCTCTCTGAGTTCAAAGCCAGTCTATGGAGTGAGTTACAGGACAGCGAGGGCTACACAGAGAAACCCTGTCTTGGAAAACAGACAGACAGACATGGCTGCTGGAACATTTTAAACCTCACTCACAATTCATATTGCACTGCTGAGGGGTGCTTGCTGCCCTGAAGTTCTGGGGGCTGGAAGAAGTAGGAGGTTGACTTTGGGAGTAAGACAGTACACTCCTGAAAGGGGGCCACCAGAGCAAGCATTGGAGGGGGTTTTCCAAAATCATCAGCAAATTAAGGAATCTGAAAACATTGCTTGATGAGGATCCAGGGCTGGAGGGTGTGTTTCAGGATGGGGGGGGGGTCTAAAGTAAGGTATAAGTTGGGATCTAAGAGAGAGGAGGGCAACACAAGGGAGCAAAGAGACCTGGGCAGGGAGTGGGGGACAGGGGCAGACAGGCACCCACTCCAGCAGCATGATAGCAAACAAGCTGGGTCCTGGGTGACAAAGGCAGGATAGATTCCAGTAATTACTGCTTCTTTGCACGGGGTTTCTCTAGGTCTTTTTCCAAGCTCTGGCATAGGGTGGGTGTCCACCACCAATCAAAGAAGCAAAAACACTCTTCCAAGATTCCAAGAGGCCTAGGGCTGTCTGAGTAGGAAGAGGACACACAGGAAGCCAGTGTTCTAGTTCCTAGGCCTAGGACTCTCTGAGTAGGAAGAGGACACACAGGAAGCCAGTGTTCTAGTTCCTAGGCCTAGGACACTCTGAGTAGGAAGAGGACACACAGGAAGCCAGTGTTCTAGTTCCTAGGCCTAGGACACTCAGAGTAGGAAGAGGACACACAGGAAGCCAGTGTTCTAGTTCCTAGGCCCTCTCTCCGCCAGGGCTAATAAGGTCAGAATCTTAAGGTGGGGGTCTCCAGGAACTGTGAGGAAAATGGGCTGGCAGGCTGGCTAGAAGTGTCACTTCCAACTCTACAACACTGTCTAAGTCTAGATGTGGGCTTTGGGGTCAAGCTGAGGTGTTACTGATCTCTCAGATCAATAACCCTTTGAGACTGCTTGCTCAGCAGTCAGGTTGGGCAGCCACATCCTGGGAGAGCTACAGGGTCAAACTTGGACTTGGCAGCCTCCCAGTCAGGCCTGAAGGGAGGACGAGGTCAGGACCTCCCGGTGGGAACCCGCAGTACTAGAAGTGTCCTGAGCCCTATGCCTCTCACCTTTCCACCCCTGCGCCTTGGCGGGGATCCAGATGGACTGCCATGTTCTGAGTAAGATGACGTCACAGCTATCAGGGTGCACTGCCGATAGGCAAGAGCCATCCTGGCTGGCCTCCGAAACCACCCTGTAACAGTGAATCTTGTCCCATTTTACAGGTGAGAGCTTCCAGGTGTGGAGTTGGGAAACCCCTGCCCAGGAAGTGAGACCTCAGTCAATGACCGAACGACAAAACTGGAACTCAACCTGTGCTGCGTTCTGAGCACAGCCTTCCCTAAGTCTCCTTACTTGCCTACCAAGTCTTCCACACTAGGAAGTTTTGGGATGCACTGCGTCTTAGTTAGGGTAATCACTGCTGTGATGAGCACCAGGACAAATAGCAACTTGGGGAGGAAAGGGTTTATGTGGCTTTACACTTCCAGATCAGAGTCCATCACTGACAGAAGTCAGGACAGGAACTCAGCAGCGCAAGGACCTGGACACAAGAGAGCTAAGGCGGAGGCCATGGAGGAGTGCTGCTTACTAGCTTGCCTCCCATGGCTTGCTCAGCCTGCTTGCTTTTTTTTTTTTTTTTTTTTTTTTTTTTTTTTTTTTTTTTTTTTTTTTTTTTGGTTTTGGTTTTTGGTTTTTCAAGACAGGGTTTTGCTGTAGCTATCAAGCCTGTCCTGGAACTTGCTATGTAGGCCAGGCTGGCCTCGAACTCACAGAGCCACCCGGCTTCAGCCTACTTTCTTATAGAACCCAGGATCATTAGTCCATGGGTGGAACCACCCACCATGAGCTGCGCCCTCCCCAGTTAGTGATTACTAATTAACGAAATGCCCTACAGGCTTGCCTACAGCCCAATCTTATGGAGACATTTCTCAATCGGAAGTCCCTCCTCTCCAACAACTCCAGCCTGTGTCGTTAACATACATCTCAGCAGCACATCTGCTGTACCCCCAAAATATGGTCTACAGTTAATAACTCCTTTTACTTGCCGGTTCTGGGCATTGAACTCTGGGCCTCATTCACACTAGGCAAACACTGTACCACTGAGATACATTCCCAGCCCATCCCACACCGTGTGTGTGTGTGTGTGTGTGTGTGTGTGTGTGTGTGTGTGTGTGTGTGCGCGCGCGCGCGCGCGCGCGCGTGCAGGCGCACACGAAGGCCAGAAGACCACACAGGGGGTCAGCTTCATGAATACTGTCTGCGTCTTTTGAAACAGAATCTCTTTTCGGCCTGGAGTTCAACAATTAGACTATGCCAGGTGCCATGTGAGCCCCAGAATCTTTCTCTCACTGCCTGCACCGTGTGTGCCACCATGTCTGGTATTTTAACATGGGCTCCAGAGGTCACACTCAGGGCCTCACGCCTGCAAGTCATGCACTTTACCGACTGAGCCATCGCCCCAACTCCCAGGCAGGCACTTCATGGACTGAACCTTCTCCCAAACACCCAGAGCTGTTATTTTGAGACAGGATCTCACTAAATTGCCTGGATTGGTCTTGAACTCACTTTGTAATCCTGGCTGGCTTTGAACTTTTAATCCTTCTGCCTCAGCCTCCCAAGTAGCTGCAACTACAGGATTGTGTCACCAGGCCCAGCAAAATGGAGCTGCTTTTTCTCAAAGGTAGGAGTTGCTGCTAAGGAGTGGTTAAGTTTCAGATTTGAGTCTCCTGGAAGAACGGAAGGTGGGGAGAGTGTGGGACTGGTCCTCCCTGACAAAGAGAGGCACAGGGGAGGTCCATTAAGGAATGAACCCTCGAAAGGAGGGCCAGAAGGAGGCTCAATACAGCATCATTTTGAACTTGTCAGAACTCACCAAATGAATTACAAAATAAAGCCCCAGTGACAGGATCATGAGCAACCCATTTGAAATATAAAATAAATAGGTAGGTCTCTGGTGAGGAGGCAGAATAAATGGCATTTGGATGGCATTTGGTGATTAAATTAAACAGTAATGAACCCGTGAATGTGCCCAGAGATGGCTGGGGAGGGTGACATTTCTTTCCGAAGCTCAGAGACTGGAGCCCCAACTGTTCTCAGTCCTGCCTAGTGGCCTCTCAGGGCTTGGGCTCAGAACCACATGCTACCCTGGAGGTCCAGGCTTGGGGGCCAAGCCCAGGTCTGCATTGATGATTAGGTCTTCTCGGTTTTGGTGGGGTTTTTTATTTATTTATTAAGCATACAATGTACTGCTGTCAAGGAAGGCACCAAGTCTCATTACAGATGGTTGTGAGCCACCATGTGGTTGCTGGGAATTGAACTCAGGACCTGTGGAAGAGCAGCCAGTGCTCTTACCCTCTGAGCCATCTCTCCAGCCCCAGTCTTCTCGTTTTGCATCTTGGGAAGTTGAGACCCACAAAAGTGACCCTCAGAGCCAGGACTGGGATGCATGGCCTCCGGTTGTGTCACATAGCCCTGTCCACTGCGCCATACGCCTCTCCTGCCCCCTGAGCACCACACACTCCTGAGGGCCCCTTCCCTGGCCGGGTGCCTTGCTATGACCAAGAGAATGTGCTGGGGGTGTGCATGCCTTCCAGGGTTAGGATGTGGAAGCCGTGTCATTTCTGTCTAGGGATCTTGGGTCAGTGCCGCAGAGAAAGCCCAAGCTGCGGAAATGTAGGCTAGCCACGTCTGGAAGCCGTGTTAAGGCCGTTCTCCCATCCCCGCTGCCTTATCTGACACAAGCACAAGACAGCTTTTTCAGACATCCTGGTGAGCTTTCAGACGGTTCTAGCCCCAGCCACCAACTGCTATAACTGATAGGAGATACAAGGGAGGGGCAGAGGCACTTTTATATTCTGTATTGCGATACTGCACAGCAGAATCAGGATGTGCACGCTCTTACTAGGTGTTCTACGTTCATCTCTGTGGCTGTGATAAAATGCCCCGACAAAGGGAAGTGAAAGGCGGGCGGGATAGATTTCAGCTTACAGCTCCAGGTTACTGCCCCTCACTGTGGGCAAGTCGAGGCAGCTAATCACACTGAAATCAAGAGCGGGGAGAAATGAATGCCTGCAGGTTCACTTGCTTGTGCTCAGCGGCATTGCTTCATTCTCATACGGTTCAGGACACGCCCCCCCCACGTAGGGAATGGTGCTGCCCACGGTGGGCAGGGTCTTCCCACATCAACTCACTTTTTTAAGGCAATCCCCTACAGGCCAACCCAGTGTAGACAATCCCTCAGTGAGGCTCCCCTCCCAGGTGACTTTACATTGTGTCAAGGTAACGGTTAAAGCTACCCACCACACTCTCTTAGCACTGGGCATGCTTAATGGTTTGTTAGTTGTGAGTCAACCCCTCTCAGTCCGGATGACCTTGATGGAGTGAGTACAAGGTTGGCCACAGCAGAAACTCTTGACTAAGAATTGCAACAAGTGGCTGATCCCAGACATCCAGAGATGAGGGGCGAGACCAGGGATGGCTGAAATAAAAAGGCACAGGCTCTCAAGACTCGGAATTATGGCTGACCACCTGACCAGAGGGGAAGGACTGAACCCTGGACTCACAGACCACCTTTGTCGGCACCTCCACCCCCGCTCCTTACAACACCTGCCGGCTGCAGGTGAGATGCAGAGCGGTTTTTAGGGTGGGTGTGATGGATGCTCGTGGTTGTCAACTTGACTACATCCGGAATGAACCAAAGCCCAAAAATGGAGAGGCACACCTGTGAGGGATTCTTGCTTAATTCGAAGTCGGAGGAGCCACTTCTGACCCGGATCTTGGAGGCAGAAAGATACACCTCTACTCTGGGCCACAGCTTCTGCTGGAAGAAGGAAGCTTTTGCTTGTTGCCTGCTCGCTCTCGCCTGGATAGCAAAGTCCATTCCTTCACTGATATTGGAGGCCTCTTCTTCGGCATTCCAGAGTGTACTGTAGACCCGCTGAGATATGCTTTGTGGACTGAGCAACTTCTGCATTCTTGGACCTTCGATACATAAGCAGCCACTGTTGGATTACAGACCACAGCCTGTAAGTCGTTCTCACAAATCCCTTCTATCTGTAGAGAGAGATCCATTCTATAAGTCCTGTTACTCTAGAGAACCCTGACTAATACAGGGGTTAACCTGCTGGTTTTTCAGATCAGTGGCTCTCTGAATGAAGCGCAGTTGAAAGGTGTAAGTCCTGTCCCTGCTCGCTGGCATCTGTGGAGCCAGGCAGCATGTGTCTCTTGTACTCCATTTACGTAACAGCATAAGAGACCCCAGGAGAGATGCTCCCAGCAGAGCCTAGTCTGTTCATGGGAATATGAGTACTCGTCGTGGCCATCTGTTAGGACCTAGGATTGCGGCGAGCTGTTAGGACCTAGGGAGACTGGGCAGCGTGTTAATCTTCAGAATATGATTGACTTTCAGTGGAAACTGGAGGCATCTAGAAGCAATAGCATCTAAAACCAAGAGTTCTTAGGGCCCCTCTTCCTAGGTATTGTGGGTTAAACTTGACTCTGGGTCTTCTGTGAGAACCCCTACTCCCAGGCCCAGGAAACCTGTTTCAGGTTCCAGAGAAACCAGCCCTTTGTTTTATTTATTCATTTATTCGACAAATACAGATCAGGATTACCACTGAGAAGTGAAGACAAGACCATGAGGAAAAATGGATGCCAAGCTCTCCTGGGACTGAGAGTTCGTCTAGACAGACAGACACCGATCAAGCCAGGGAGACCACTCAGAGCTTAACAGCACTGGCTGCTCTTCCAAAGGATTCTGTTCCCAGCTCTCATATTATATTGTGGTGGTTCACAACCATCTGTAATTCCAGTTCTAGGGAATCTGATGCCCTCTTCTGGCCTCTGGCACTGTATGCATTTGGTGCGGATATGCATGCAAGGCAAAGCACTCATAAACATAAAATAAAATAAACAGACACCAATCAAGTAGCCCAACGGATCAGTTGCAGAGAACTGAGAAGTGGCCTGGGCCCCTCCCACATCCCCATGCAGCCTGGATTACCTGGAAGGTGGTATCATGCCCAGTCCCTGGAGTAACCCCCATAACCCTCATCAGTGGGCTCAAGTTACAGATACAGTGCAATTGCTACAGTGTTTGACTAGCATGCAGGAAGCCCCCCACATTTTCTCCTGACCCCCAGGACCAAAAAATGGGACTTGGAAGCTCTGAGCAAAAAATGGGCATGGTAGGGCATACTGTGATCCCAGAATTCAGGAGGTAGAAGCAACAAGATCGGGAATTCAAGGTCATCCTCAGCTGCATGAAGAGTTGGAGGCTAACCTGGGCTATGTGAGAGCCTTCTGGGAAAGAAGGGGGTTGGGTAGAGAAAGGGGAGGAAGGGAAGGAGGGAAACTGTAGAAATCGCCCAATGCCTGCGGTCGTCAATGTCTGACAAACGGTAGCTGTTTCTCTCGTGTTTGTTTCTACCCTCATCATTAATAAAAGTAAAGATGTCCAACCTTCTTCTGTTCGCTTTCAAATTAACAGAAAATTTATTGGGTGTCTTCCGTCTACTTTGTGGCCTGCCTGTTGCTGGCTGCTGGCCAAGGCCCTGAAACTTAACATCTGTCTCCTATCTTCTCCTCTGTTTTCCCACGCTCCCCATCCTGGCTTTCAAATCCCATCAGCAGTCCCAGTATCTACGCATAGGAGGCCCATGAGTTGAGATGGGATAGATGTACAGAGTTCACAGGTGGCAGAAATAGGAAGTTTCCCACTCAGGAAGGCCAGTGGTATCCCTATCCACAGCCACCCCCAGATCTCTGGAGCCCCCGAGGCCCCCAGGCTGAGCCTGGGTCTGCTTCCTGACCCAGGAAATGAATTTCTCACTCGGAAGTCATGCCAGAGTTCATTTCTCACTTGGGGGAAGGCAAGGTGATTGGGCGCGTCTCTGTGCTCAGAGTCCAGGCAGCCCCAGGACCCCAGGATTGTGTGGGTAGATGGGGGTATATTCCACAGGGCTAGCCATGACCTCCTCAGGTTTTTTTTTCTTTTCTTTTTTTTTTGGTTTTTCAAGACAGCATTTTGCTGTAGCTATTGAGCCTGTTCTGGAAATAGCTCTTGTAGACCATGCTGGACTTGAACTCACAGAGATCCACCTGCCTCCGCCTCCTGAGTGCTGGGATTAAAGGCGTGCGCCAACACCGAATGGTTCTCTTCAGTTTTCTAAAGCCTTAACCTGCAGGCCCCTCTGAGCCCGCCCCTCCATTGTACTGTCCCCCTCTCTCAGGACAAGTGTTCTCTCCCCCATCTCATCCTACTCCATATTTGCCTCCACTTACCACAGCTCTTGCTGCAAATGCCGACAACTCATCCCCCACGTCCAGGGCGGTGTGGCCACTCCACCATGGCTACAGCCTTGGCACAGCTTCCGTGATGCATCGTTGATGGATCAGTGATGGTGGGGTTAAATTTGAACTCTAGATCTTTCATGGGAATCGCTGTTCCCCAAATTTAACAGCAACAAGATTTACTCAGCCTCAGGAACATGACCCCCAAACTCAACAGCCAGTGCAGAAGAGGCGTCCTCATTCACCCAGGTGGGGTGAATCACCAGGCACTGAGTGGGAGCTAGGAAGAGACCCTACGGTCTATGCACCAAGAGGCCCAGGAAAATAAGGGTATGGTCTACTATGGCCTGTCCTTTTACTTTTATTTTTTAATGATTTGAGGAGCTGGCTCAGCGGTTAAGAGCACTTGTTCTTACAGAGGACCTGGGTTCAGTTCCCAGAACCTACATGGCAGCTCACAGTCATCCCTAATCCAAGTTCCAGGGCCTCTGATACTTCCCCAGACCCCCTCGGGCTTCTTCACACACACACAGTGCACTTACATACACTCAAGCACACACGCACACGCAAATTAAGTAAATAGTTTAAATAATTTGAATGAATTATTTTTAAAATTCTACAATTATGTACTTGGTGTGTGTGTGTGTGTTTGGGCACACACATGCAATGACACGTGTGGAGAATAGAAGACAACTTGTTCTCTCCAAGTGGATTCTAAGGATGAAATTCAAGTCCACAGACTTAGCAGCAGACACCTTCATCCTCCTAGCCATCCCCCAGGCCCTTTCTTCCTCCTCCTCCTTCTCCCCCACCTCCTCCTCCTCAACCTCCTCCTCCTCCTTTTTAATTTGAGACAGGGTCTCCTGTAACCCAAGCTCTCCTCAAACTAATCATGTACCTGAGGAAGACATTGAACCTCTGATCCTCCCTCCTGCCTCCGCAGCCTAAGTACTGGGATTAAAGGCATGATTGGTACTCACTGGGGAAGGAGCCCAGGGCTTTGCACAGTAGCCTAGCACTCTGCCCACTGAATTACATGGCAGCAGGCTTAAAGAGCAGCAGTTAACACTAAGCGGAATCATTCCTCCTCTGCAAGTGGGGTAGTCCTTGTTCCCTCTCCCTTCCCCACAGGGCGCACACACTCTCTCCTGCTATGTCCCTTTCCAGCCTAATCCATTAATGCAGCCACATCTCACGGGGCTGGGGCAGAGCCAAACAGAAGAATGAGCCAGTATCTGCCTGGAGCCTCACACCACTGAGACACACAGACAACTGTGACCTCAGTTTCCCTAGCCTCCCTTGTGCCCAGGTTGCTGGGGAAGGAGAAGGAGCCTGAACAAAGGCTTTGACCACAGGTCCGGCTCCTCCATGAAACCCCACCCCCATGAGGGAATAGCTCAGGAGGCTCACGTACAAAATCAGGACAAAGGCTTTCTGAGGCAGCAGCGACGGGGCAGGATGACTTTGTGTGATTGCAGCTAAGAGCCCCATTAAGGCATTACACCGTTACACACTATTACCAGTCCAGCACTTTGTGTTTAGCGAGCCTGCTCACATGCCCTCCCCTACCATGACAAGATAAGATCCACCGGCAGCCCCGGGAAGGCTGGTACAGTGGGGGAGCCACAGGATTCACCTATCTCTCCCTTGATGAGGCAGCCTCTTGACGCATCTACTCAGCGATTCCTCCTAAAACATAAAACTTAGGGGGAAAGGCGGGAAAGTGCTCTTTGCTAGCAGATTTCCCGACCCCTGTGTGTATCTAAGCACTTAATCAGGGAAGGTAAACATGAGTGCAGAGTCAGGAACACTCACACACACACACACACACACACACACACACACACGCAGGTCTGCCCTGAGGTTTCACTAGCCTCAGACGCAGGGTCCTGCCAGGGTCTGCTTTGGCCACAGGGCCTTTGCACGCACAGTTCCTTCTGTCTGCAAACACCTTCCTCCAAATAACCACATAGCTTGTTCCTCATCCACACGGGTCTCTATGAGATGCCGTCTGTTTACAGAGGCTCCTGACCACCTCTGAAGAACACCCCTGGAGCCCTCTAACTCCTGACCTTTATTTATTTGTTTGTTTGTTTGAGACAAGGTCTCACTGTGTAGCCCTGGTAGGCCTGGAACTCACTGTGTAGACTAAGCTAGCCTTAAACTCACAAAGATCGCCCCGCCTCTGTCACCTCTTCAGCCTCTGTCCCGTGGATTTGTCTCACTGTTTTGCTTGTGAGATGGGATCCCATACCCGACCCAGCCTGGCCTCCCCAAGTGTTTGAGCTTCTCTGATCCCGGCCTTTCTCTCCCCAGTGCTGTGGTGATATTTTGTTTGTAATCTAACAAATAAAGCTTGCCTGAAGTTCAGAGTGCAGACCTAAGCCACTTGTTAGCCATAGAGGCCAGGCAGTGGTGGCACACACCTTTAATCCCAGCCCTCAGGAGGCAGGGGCAGACTGTGAGTTCAAGGCCAGCCTGGGCTACATGAGACTGATCCAGTCTCAAAGAGAAATAGAGTCGGGCAATGATGACTCACACCTTGGAAACCACAGGCCTTTAATCCCAGCACTAGGAAGGTGGAGATAGGAAGGGATATGGCTGGGCGGAGGGAGGAATATTAGGTGGGAGGAGTCAGGAACTCAAAACATTCAGTCAGGATTCGTAGGGACAGGTTCATCCCTTTGGTCTGAGGATTCGGTAGCAGAAAGAACTAGTGCCTGGCTGCTCTGCTTCTCTGATCTTCCACCATTAACCCCTATATCTGACTCTGGGTTTTTATTATAAAGACCAACTAGAATTCGCACTCCACAGCGCTGGGATTGAAGGAAGTTTATTCCGTACCTGGGATCAAACTCTGGGCTTTGGACAAGCTAGGCAAGCACTCTATCAACTGAGCCAGCCTCTCACTGTTTCTAATTCTGTTACATAATTTATGACTTTGGTTCTGCCCCTCCTCGCCCTCTGAGGTCCCAGTTGAAGGAAGGGCCATCTCGCCCACAGCAGAGGTAGGCAGGCAGCGAGCGCTCAGCACAATAAATTATGTTTGCTTCTGATTTGCTCACGTTGTCAGGTCAGACCTTGAAGTAAGTGAAGTCGCTATGTAGGCTTGGATATCTGACTTATGCCCTCAAAAGCCCTGAAGACATAATAATAAGAGCCTGTAGCCCTGGAGACGTAAAAATAAGAGCCTGTTCGGTACCTCTGGGAGGTCACGGCCAGCAGGAAGCAGAGACATCAGGTTTAGATTCTCCTGCCTGGTGAGGACACCTTCAACTCCGCCACTCTCCTGAGGGACACTCTCTGCTCCACACCTGTGTGATGGCTCCATTGCCAAGGGAATTCCAATCATGGGTCCCATGAGCCTCTACACCTCCCTCCAGCCCCCCATCCCAGTGGGGCTGGCCACATATACCCTCATCCACATCTCTCCGTGTCCAGCTCTCCTGCATCCAATTGACAAGCCTCCCAGCATGATCTCCAAAAATCTATTCCAGTCTGTCTGAGCCCTGCCATGCCTGCTCCTACATTCCTCTGCTCCCCAGCTGCCACAGCCACCATCTTAGGAGCCACCCTCCTGTCTTCCTCCACTGCATCTAGAAGAAAGCCAGACTGCCCACTGACTTCTCCCTGTAGCCCTTTATCCCCAGGTTCTTCCGTCCCCATCCTCGCCCTGCTGCAGCGGCTGGCCCCATTCATCGCTCCTACCTCAGGACCTTCGCGCCTGTCACTCCCCCATCCTCCCTCCCTCCAGCTCCTTGAAAAGCCAGTGTTGTCCCAGCCTGCTCTCCCAGCATCTCAGGACTCCCCATGTCATGGCGAACCTCCTCTCTCCTCGTGTCTACCTGTGTTGTGAAGTGTGCATCTCTACCGTTCACTGCTGGGAATAGGCTCCGGGATGGGAAAGCCCAGCCAGATCCAATCACAAGGTGAGGAAGGGAGAACAATGAGGAGCCCACTGGGCTGCAGGTCTGAGGAGCCTGGCAGTGCCCCAGCCAGGACCTTGGAGGTTTGGGTCTAAGGAGAGTGTTCTGGATCCAGTGTGGACTCTGAGTACATTCCCCAAATGAAGAGAACGAGGGAAAATAATACACGGGGTGCTAGGAGCCGCAGCAGGTTGTGGGCAAGAGGAAGGCTGACCTAAAGAGAAGGGGCTGTTCAGACGGCAAAAGCCGATGCTGGCTGCCCTTGAAGAAGGGGTGATGAGGGACACAAAAACAAGACCCTGTCTCCTGCTCTCCCAGAGGACACGGTCCCTTCTTTTCAGATGGAGTCTGAAGTGCCATCCAGGACACAGGGGGGTATGAACCAGACCACTCTCCTCGCCTGACTGCTTGGCAGGGACAAGACCCATTTAGCCTTGGACATCAATTATCTGATTAGTCCCAACCAATTGTTAACACTGGACAGAGCCCTAGGATTCAGGGAGAGAGGTGGTCATAGCGGCCTGGCTGTGGAAGCGGTGGGGACAGTCTCTGCTGCCCCATGTGGCCTGGCCCCTCCTTACCTCGCTGGAGTGGGAACTGGGCCATGAGCACCATGGCCTAAACCTGATCTTCTGTGGCAATGGGGGTCTGAGAGTCTTCAGTCCTCCTGCAGGGAACAGAAGCAGGGCAGTGAGGAATAGCTCTAGTAAGATAGCTGTCCTTGAGGTGGGGTCTGAAGAATTAACAGGAGAACCAGCAGGGCCCGAAGAATCCTCTCTCGGCCCATAAACCAATTGCTATTCAGGCTGACCAGCAGTCAGGGCCCTCAGCTCTTGGACCTTGCTCCTTCCACCATACCAGTCCTGGGGATCGAACTCAAGAAGTCAGGCTTAGCAGCAAGCCCCTCCAAGCCGTCTTGCCAGCTCCCAGCAAAGACTTTTAAGTTTCTCGCCCCGTGCAGGAGCAAAGACACCAGCAACTCTCATTAAATTCAACGTTTTTTGCCAACAATTTTGAAAGGGATTTTTCTAATTTGGCTGTTGAGCTTGTTTGGCTGTCGGGCACTGACTCCATTGATAATTGGCTATGCCTTCCATCCACTCTCTGGGCCTACTCCGGAATGTAGCTGACAAATTGCTTTCGTGGGTAATGACACATTTATGAATGCCAAATGCGGTAATTAATGCATCTAACCTCGTGTCGTTCTGTGTGGACATTTAACATTTATTAATTTCGATCTCCCAGTTTTCTTTTCCCATTTGGTGGCCGATAAATATTTTAAAGTCTCAGAGACTTCTGTGGGATCCTACAAAGCTCAGACACCTGATGTCCTGGTGTGACCTTCAAAAAGAGAAGGAACCTCTCTGAGCCTCAGTTTCTCCATCCTGTTCTCCAGCCCTGGGGCGAATCCCGGAGATCTGATCCTCAACCGAGAGGGGCTTTTTAAGAGCCACGCTGGGTCCAGGCCAAGGCCAGCAGCAACTGCTAGCGATGCCCACCCGGCATGATTGCCGTGCCAAAGGCCTCCTCTCACCCATGAAGAACAAAGCCGTAAAAAATGTGTTGTCGCCGGGCAGTTAACTCTCGCTTGCATGGTGTAGAGCGTATTTTCTAGTTAACAGGGCTGCAGCATGTATCCCTCCCTCTGTCAATTCCATGGACAGGAAGTGGGAAAAGCCTGAAGGAAGGTGGCCATCCCAACCTCCCACGACACTGGCTGTTGGCAGCTGCAGGCCTGGGCAGGGCAGGCTCCACAGCTGGGGACCTGACATTCTATCAAGGGCAAACTCCACCATGACAGCACCTGAGGGGCAGCACCCCCAAGTGAGTTAGGCCCCAGTCTGATGACCTAGATTGTCATGTGGTCAAAGGGATAGAAACATGCCCCCAGTTCCAGCCTCT
>PVIU01012907.1:0-57993 GCA_004026605.1 Ondatra zibethicus | reverse complement strand
TTCTGTGCCCAGCATGGGACTTCCACCCCTCAAACAGTCTTTGTATATGCAATGCCAGGCTGACTTTAGGGAGAAAAACATTCTGTGTCATTTGATTTGTAATTGAAATTTCCTTTTCCTATGTTTAGAATAGAATTTTTAAGGGAAATTTGTGAGTATAAATACCAGTAAATAAACTTCATGTTAATTTTGAATATAAAAAAAAAAAGCAATGGGTATTTATCATTCTAAAAAAAAAAAAGGTTATAGGCTTAGATTTTAGACATGATCCAACAACACTTTAGTCTGTATGTATCTCTATATAAAAGGAATATCTATCTATCATCTATCAATTACCTAGGTTAACAGGTAATTAACTGATGAAACCATTCAGAAATAAAAAAGAATGAGAATGAATTCTCAATAAATAAATAAATAAAACACTCCCCAACACAAAATGGCAAATCTGGAGCTCCTTCCATAATCAATATTTGATAATGGAGAGTTATCCTTTCGGTTCTTCGTTTGAGTGTTAGAGCTTTATATTTTCAGTGTGTGCTGTGCTAAAATTATAACTAGAATTAGGTTGCTTTAAGCTATTGAAGAGACGCAATAAAGAAATCAGATAAAGTTTCAATAGCAACACTTCCCACAATTATGCTAACAATTGAACGATCTGCAAGTTTCTGTGAATCCCAGCTGTGACGCCTCATGAGACAGCGTTGTAGCCTTCGTTTCACATCCTTGCTGACATCTTGCATTAGTGAAGCATCTGTTGCCCACAGTGAAATCAAGCAGCTATTTCGATACCTTCTTCTCCTCCTTGCAATTGCAGTCTGGCTATATTTATATGGCTACATAGATTGGAGATATTGTCCCTAAGACTTTGTGCTACTTTCTTACGTCTGTTTTTTAGTGGTGGGCGTCTGGGAGGCACTTTTCCAAGTTCATCTATGGAAAGGCAGGCACTCCCTATGTTCCCATATCTCCGCTTTCCCTTTTTAATTATTATTTTTGTTATTATTACTATTATTTTGCCTTGAGAAAACTGTCAAAGTCAGAGCCAGGATTATTCTGGAACATAACTGAACAAGTTAGTAGTGGCCAGGTACTAAAGCTTCCTGTCACACAGCCTTGTGTTCTGAGATGGGCACTTTTAGATTTGCAGTAGCATATAGAGTCCACAGGACATAAGGCAGCTTAGACGTGTAAAATTACTCCAATGTTCTCTCCTAAGGAGAAATGGGAGGTATCTTATTCTAGAGCCAAGTATACTTGAGTATGGCCCAGGAACACAGATTGGGTTACCTCAAACACCATTATCTCACAGTAACAACAACTTGATGAAGTTTTTATAGTTATAAAACAAAGAAAGTCATGAATCAAAACACCTCTCAAATCCCCATGGGTGGAACCACTGGATCACACTAACAAGGAAGAATCTGCTAAGAGCTTCAGCTACTAGAAGTCTGTTTGCACATTCCTAAGGGTCCACCTATTACTTACAAAGATGTTAGGTCACACGCACAAGAAAACAGCTATTTATAGGGGTATCCCAAGATAATTTGGTTCTGGATCTGCAGCATTTTAACTATTCCACCTTGTGGAATGCTTAACATTCATGTCGTCCCCCCAGGGAGTATTAGTTAACATGAAATGTAGAAATTAGGAACATAGTGATTGGATGAAAGATAACTTTAAAATGAAAGTAAATATTATCTATGGTCCCTAAATCCCAACAGAATTAATGAGCACATTCAAATCAATTAAAATGGCTATTTCACAGGGGTAAGAGAACAAATAGCAAATGTTTGGTTCATTCTCCCAAGAAAACTTGCAGATTCTAAATGCAGCTAATTCTCAAAACTCAGTGTCTGTGGGAAAGAAAAAAAATTACATTTGTCTTTAATGTTTTAATGAAGAGGCATGAATGTCAGTGAATTAGGGAAATGAGTGTCAGAGCAGATAAAAGTTCCTCTTTACATCATCTTAAATAATCTATAAAAACTTATTTGAGCATCATTTTGTAATTGTTGAGGAAGGACCCATTGCTTTCCCGTGTGCACATGATCAGATCAAATCCACTGACAAGTTATGCTGGAATTCAGGGAGCCATTCATGGGCATTCATATGCAACTGCTCTACAAGGAGACTAAGTGGATAGTACAGGGCAGAAACTGGTAGGATTCCTCCCTTTTCCCTCCCTCTTACTGTGATTTAGCTGTGACAAGGTGGTTGCTGAAATGAAAGGAAAAGCAGCTGTTGTGGCTAATATTCTCAGTGAAACAGATTCTTGAAGAAATAGAAAAAAACACAGTGGGGAGAGTGCAGAGGCGGCAGGGGGAGCTCTGGGGACTCATTAAAAGTCACACTCGGCATGTTCACTGGAAACTCATTCCTCTTGCAGGAAGTCTCATTTCTTAAAGGTCCATGGCGTCAATTACCTGGATGAGGCTTGATTTTTGCATAAGAAGGACACCTTGTGGGAGTTTAAGAACAAGGGAACTATGAAATAAACTGTCCACACATGTGATATTTCTATTTGTTGGTCTTAATAGATAAGCTTGGCAGGACAAATATT
The DNA here is from genome assembly GCA_004026605.1 of Ondatra zibethicus. Lineage (NCBI taxonomy): Eukaryota > Metazoa > Chordata > Mammalia > Rodentia > Cricetidae > Ondatra > Ondatra zibethicus. Next base: position 55,433 of record PVIU01012907.1, on the reverse strand, counting down.
TGAACAGATAATTTGAGAATAAATTCTAAATTTTTATAAACATCCATTTATATCTTTTTCCAATTCTAACACATCATTAAAGTGATTGGCAGAAGCACAAATCATTGCAGATGTGGATAAGGCTGTCAGACACTCATGTTTACTCAGCACTGGGAATGATGGAAACAAAAGGGTAGAAGATGGGACAAATTCATTGCTGTTTGTCTGCAAGATGAGTCACTCCAGAGTAAGTGGTAATTATGAATCGAGGCTCTCTGGTGCTGAGAGCAAGAGCTACTTTCAAACAGCGTGTTCCAGTTGTGAGTGACCTCATGTATGGCTGAGAAACTGACTGTGGGTATTTAACCGCAAAGAACAGCCTTAAGATGGAACGGTGCCTCTTACTTGGTGACTTATATTCTCCTTGCAAAATAACCCTTCATATAAGAGAAAAAGCCAGGGAAACAGGGAGAAAAGTATCTTTCAGAATGTAGAAGTGTGCACATACAGGCATAATCTCCACATGGTTTTTTTCTAGGTTTGTCTTCTTGAGAACTAATTATCATTTCAATTTTGGCCCCAGGGTAGCAAATAAGGTCAGTAAAGTATAACATTACATTGTAGAAAATTTTTTTCAGATAAGTAAAAAATATAAACCATGGCATTAATCATTTCTTTTCTTTCTAAAGGTATAACATGCTTTCTGTGGTCATATTTGCTAAGAATTCATCTTCAAAACATTGCAGTGTTATACTATCCTAAGGTTAGCAGGGGATGTCTGGTATTTTGCTTGTCTGGTGTTACTTTGAGAAAAAAAATAAACAGAAAGTTACATAGCCATGAACACTGTGGATCACTCTATTTAAAAATTTACCCATTTTGCTTTCATGAGATCTTGTGCTCAGGTCTCAGTCTTTTGACTTTTAAATATGTTGTTTATCATCAGTGTTGGAATGATAAATCCAAGTAGATTAAAATTGGGATACATGGTTATAGCAATCTGTACTTAAGCTTTCATATAACAAAGACTATTATAGCGTTGCATGATTTTATTATTATTTAGATGGCTATGCTTCCATTTGTTTATTCGGGAAATAAATATTAGCATGTGCCAACTCAAATAACTGTCAAAGCATAGGCTTAATAGAAAGTAGTACATTAAGTTGTCAAAATGTCATGCTTCTGTATTATTGAGCAAAATATTTCAGTTCAGTCCTACTAATTATATATTTAAAACACAGACATGAAAAGACATCGGTACATACAGTGGTTAAGGCCATTGTATGCTTACAGCTTGACTGGATAACTGTTTGTATTTATCTGTTTTCTAGTGTGTGTATTTGTCCGTGTGTGTGTGTTTATGTGTTTGTGTATGTGTGTGTGCATATGAGAATGTGTGTGGGCCAGAAGAAGACACTGGGTATCCTGCTTTGCTTTATGGCCTCTCAGGATCTCTCACTGATTGTGGAGTTAGGCTGAGCTAGCAAACTCTGTGAACACATTCACTCTGATTTTTACATGGGTACTGGGGGTTCAAACTCTGGGCAACAAATGCTCCTACCTGCTTGGCTCTCTCCCCAGTTCATATTTATCTCTTTCCATTCAAAATTCGATGGTTTCACACAATCTTAAAACAGTCCAGCAGACAGTGTTTTGCCAAAGACAATGGGAAACAGTAAGATCAGTTGAGAAACTGACATTTGTTCCAGCTTTGAAATGCTCTGTCCTCTTGAAAAGATAAGATCTTTTATGTCATATTATGAAACTGAGGACGCATGCAACCTTGAGGATAAATTCATAGTGTTTTAAAGAGTTTCTTCATTCTAGCTGTAGTCATTAGGATTTCTAAGACACCTAATTGTCATGTCAGAGCTTCAGGCTTGACTGTTAAGACAGTAATTGGTATTTACTACTTTTACCTTTTTGACATCAAAGAAGCTTCTTCGTGTTTTATGTTTGTGTATCTAGCATAATTTTCATACTGGAGGTATAATCTAGTCAGCCTATTACTTTGGTGACAATGCAATTTGTTTCTAATTCATCATGCCTTGTGAATTTTTATGATAGAATGTGTGATTGGAAGATGTTTCTTTGAAGGAAATAAGAAGGCTCACGCCTTATTTGCATTCATCCCCTGCCTTTATGCTCAGATCTAGCTAACTTTCCCTGTCATTTACAAACCTTTTTAAGGCTGCTGACAACACTTAATAGAATACAAATCCTTTCCCAACAATCAAGACTAAAATGCCTTCCAATTTAATTGGAAATCATTCTGGTTCTGTTTTGCATAATAATAACAGCGCAGTATACCACTTTTTTTACTGATAGGGAAGAAAACAGCCCCACCTTGTGTGATGTGTCATAGTCATTTAGACCCTAGGTTAAATACCTGAATGTGGGTTTCCGGGCAGGGTCTAGCAGCTTAACCTTCAATGCAATTGTTAATCTCATTAGGTAAGTTGGTGGAGTGGTTTTAAATGTAATAGTATCTCAAAACTATACATAAGGTGTTGACTATTGTTTGTATAATTCTGTATTGATTCTCTGTGTTTGAGCATACATAGTGAAACACTGAATTTTTGTAAGTACTATATTCTACTTAAAGAGGTTTATTAAAGTTTTCCAGAGAAACGAAAAGTTGGACATGTGAATTCAGAATTAAGACATATTCAGAGACAAAGAGAGACTTATTTGTGGTCATACTGACAAGGGCAAAGCCTCCCTGATTCTTTGGCAAGCTGAAGGGTGTCTGTTGGTGGAAATCCTATCTCTGGTGAGATAAGAATTTTTCTATCTATGCCATAAAGTGATTGGATAAGACCCACTTACAGGAAGGGAGGGAAGCTGTTTTATTAAACCCACTATTTAATCTGCTATTTAAATCTAGTTCAAGATGGGAATATTCTCACCTTTAAGAAACACATTCATGAAGCCATTAGAATACTGGTGATTTAAGGTTCTTGGTTCAATAGCCTGGCTTAGTTCAGTAGCTGATGATAAAATTAATCATCACCAGAGGCAGGAACTTACTTATCAAATAGGTCCTTTTCCTGAACTTTTCCAAAGTGATTCAAATTAGATATTATGTGTTACAGGTGCTGACAATAAAATAGCACTCCGAACTGACTTGCTGGGGAATCCAGAGCGGGAAAGTAGTCTACTAGTTGCTGCTTGAGGCACAGGTACATTGTATTATAGCAGCAAAGCCGAGTAATTCCCAGGGAAGATAAATGTCAGCACTGAGAGTACTCGAATGGTCTTGATGGATTCTCAGACCTGAACTATCTGATGAAACTGGAGAGAAAAAGGGGGAAGACCTGCCAACTCAGAAGAAGAGAACAATTCGAATGTGGCAGCAAGATCAGATTCCTCTTTTTTGTGAACATTAAGTCCCTACAACATCAGAAAGATGTTTTCAGTTCATTCAATTGATATGGACCATTTAGTGTTATGGATAGGTTTGTCTTGATGGAGAGTAATAGTTTGCATAGCAAGAAAGATTGTCATCTCATCCCCAATCTAGATATACTTGAATTATGGGCATTACAGAGAGAAAAATTTAGTTCCTAGTTAACTACTGCATTCATTAAAATATTGAAAGTTTATCCCTTCAAGTATTATGCTCTGTATCAATCCTAAAGGAATAACCAAGAGAAAGAATTGACATTCATGAAGTCTACAAAGACACTGTAATAGCTGTAGCATATACAGTATTAAAGAGTTGAATAGCTTAGCAAACTTCAAGCTCTTAAGAATAATTTCATCCTTCACTAAATACTGACTGCCTCCACTGTGTTCAACAAGTAAGAGAAGGCAGCCATTGGTATAGTCTCATGTTAACTTTCTGTACATATACATATGAAAATACATTCTGTGGTATTTCTCTTTGCCACTTCCTTTACTAGTGAGAGTTTGCAAGGTCCTCTTAAAGTACAAAAATATCTTCAAGATAAAATGTTTTATTATGAGGTTGAATCTGATGAAAAACTGTAAAGCCTGACATTGATTTAATACCCAACCCACCCATGGCCTTGGGCATGTCACTCTCCCAGCGATGTGTTTTAGAAAGCCAAGTAGCACATTTGTGATTCAGAGCCATCAGAAAGAAACAGTCTCAGACAAGCAAATAACATTCAGAGAATGCAAAGATTCAAGAATATGTGAGAAACACAATCCATCCCATTTCACATCATTCCAGTGAGACAGATGTGTATTTCCTGAAAACATGGTATGTGGGAAACTTCAGCCTGCCTTTGAGAGTAACATACAAAGACACAGCTCTAATTGCTCCCTGTAGTTTGCCAGCAGAGGGAACAGAATGCAGTAATGAGCATCCACCTCATACCTTTGGAAGTTTTTCCCTTGGCAGATTTTGTGGGCTTTTGCAGGCATATGTGGGGATTTAACACTCCTCCTGCTTGTACCCTATCTATAAGGAGTATAGGACCCACTGCATTGCAAAGAACAGGATGCGGAACTTCTGTCTCAGTATCATGTAATATGTGTATGTATAAAATGCACCAATGCTTTTAAACTTATTATTTCTCCATCTGAATCTATTTTTAATCTAGGTGACAGTGGCTGTTGATGTTGAAGTAATGTGAAGTTGCACAGTCTTACACTTCTAAGCCATTTCTGCCCCTTTATCTCTCTGGGGTTTCTGTCTCTTTCCAGTGAGGATGAGAGATTTTACTATGGAAAATGGGGATGATAACATTGTCATTTATGAGATGCTTGAGAGTATAGTTTAGGTTATGTTTCCAATTCTCATAGGTTTGAAATTTCTGACAAGTTATTTAACATTGCAACTTTAAATGGACATAATTATCCTAAGGTTTCTTCACATATGAAGAATGTAGAATTGTAACTGTTCTAAATACTGATTTTATGTTTGCCACAACTTGCTAATTCTTTGTTGTGGGACATTAGATGAATGTTGAGCAATAAGAGAATATAAGGGTTTGTGACTAACTGCAGAAGACACTACATAAATTATGGCTGAGAAGGGTCTGCTTCAGGTCGCTGGTGTTGCTGTTGAGATATCAGAAGACTGGCATGCAAATTAGAATATCTGTAGTTCTTAAAAGGAAACCCTCTGTTTCAAAGATTGATGCTGATGCTAAATGAAACATCCTTCCATCTTTGGTTCATTTGGGGTAACTAAGGTGCGACTGTTTGAGAATTTAATCTGTTCTGTTTTAAAGATTGGTTTAATTTTAAATTCATGTGTATGTGGTAGGAGTCTATATGAACAGGACCCTGGGGAGGGCAGACAAGGTCACTGGATTTCCTGGAGCTGGAGTGAAGCCAACAAGGTTCCAGCTGGCTCATCGGTGATTTTAGATCCGTTTAGATGAGTTTCAAATAATAAGCCATAATTTTTCACATGAATCTGGCACTCAGAGACACTGGGTGTCTACTTGCCCATCGTTAGACTCTCTATTGTTACTTTAAGTAATAATAGGCCATTGAGGTACTGGGCTGTCCTCCAAAAGTCCAGGATGCAGTAATCCAATTGTATACTGCTTAGAGGAGATATGCTACATATGGAGGGTCACAAGTAAAATGTTAAAAGATGAAAATGTATTTTCCATTCACAAAGAAATAAAGCAAGAACAGAGGTAATGGCACTCCAGGTCACACAAAAATAAAGTAACTGAGCTATATCACAGAATTAGAGTCATACAATATTAAAAGATCCAATCAATCAGAAGACATAATTCATATATGTGTACCCAATAATGGAAGATACACAAAGCAAATATTAATAGATTTTAGAAGAAAGACATATGTTTTAATGCACATTAATACTATGATTCTTCAGTTCCCAATTTCAATAATAAACAGATCATCTGTACAAAACTCAAAGAGCAAAGTTCAAACAAGAATTAATATGGACATCAAATGCACCTAACAGACATGTAGAAAGTGCCATTAAGTACACAGAATTACTGCTGATACCAAAATTTACAATGTTCGGAAAATCTAAATAAATAAATAAATATATTTTTATATAAATATCCTAAAAGTAAGTTAGGAAAAAATAGGAACAGAAAAGGGAACAAACAATTAAAAAAACTCGACACAAGTATTTTATTCAAAGTTTTAGGATCTATATTTATCAGGCACTTGCCTATAATATTCTCTCATGTGTCTCTGATTCTCTTCTCCTCTTCCCCATTTGGTGTTGTTGCCATGGTAATATCATCACTGAAATAAGAATTAAAAGGGTTCATTTATCTATTTTATGGAATCCTTTGAAGGGTATTATTCTTTGAAATCTTATGGAATTTTTCATCAACTTCATCTCGACTCAGGGTTCTCTCGGGAGTTTTTCCATTACCACTTCTATGCCGTCACTTGCTAATAAGACTCTTCAAATTATTTACTTCATCTTGTTTTAATTTTGAGAGGTTATAAACATCTAGATTTTGAGCTTAGTGTACTATACCTTTTAAAAACATTTATTCCAGATTTTCTGAATCTCTATGGTGTCTGATATAATGTCTATCTCTTTATGTCTACTTTTATAAATTTGGCTTTATCTGTATTTTATAAGTTAATTTTGGGGAAAGCCTTTTCAATTTTGTTTGTTTTTTCAAAGAGCCAGCTCTTTATTTTATTCTTTGGATTATATTTTCTGTTTCATTAATTTCTGCCCTTTGTTTTGTTATTTGTTTCCATCTATTGCTTTAAGAATTTATTTGTTCATATTTTTCCAGTGCTTAATGTTTAAAAAATGTTTAATCCCTCCTTAACTAGAATCTATTAGAACAAATCAGGAATTTTTTGGTGTAAAATAAAATGCACAAAATTGAATCTGTTTCTGTAAATTAATGATAAATAACCTAAAAATCAAACCAACAAAGAAATTTCTTTACACTAGCAACTTAAACTCAAATAATGGATAAGTTGACAAAGGAGGTAGAAGATATACAACAAAAACTATCAAACATTGCTGAAAGAGATTTAAAAGTGAGGGAAACAACTTGTGTTAAATGATGCGAAGAATTCATTGAACTGATTTTCATATTACCCCAAAGATCTACAGATTCAGTGCAACACTTATCAAAATTTAATGGAAATTGTTAATACTAAAAGGAAATTTTTTTCTTAAAATTCACATAGAATCAAAAAAGATACTGAACACCCAAAGAAAGTCTTAAAAAGAAGAACAAAGATAGAAGCATCATATACAACAACTGACTTTAAAATACACTACCAAGTAGTAGTGTCTAAAATACTACCAAACTTTGTAGTATGAGACACATAGACGGAAGGGGGAGGATAGTCACTTTTTTCTTGAAAACATGGGTACTGACAGGTTGCCAATGACCCACAACCATGTACATATGAACAGTACTAATTGAACTGAATTACTTACATATTTTAAAAGATAAAGGGCATAATATTGTTAGGGACATATCTGTGAGGTATATATGCAGAAAATTGTCAAAGAATAAATAAGATGGAAAAAATTATTTTAACCAACTAACATACACCATTCCCTTATTCTAATGTTTCCTTGTCTATTTCTTCAGCTCTCTCAGGTGAATGTCTAGGTGTTTCTTTATGAGTTCTAAACAGGATTTTACTAGATAATTTGAAATTAACAAAGAAACAGGAAAACTTTCATTGGTTTTGTACTTTGAAATGTACTGGTATTTAGCTCAAGTTTTTTTTTTCTTTTGTGGAGTGAGGAGGATTTTTCTAATAAATCCTCAAACCACAGCCAGAAAAGCAATAGACAAATGGGTTATATCAAACTGAAAAGTCTCTGAATAATAAAAAGCACAATCAAGAGAATGAACAGAAAGAAAATGCAGGCTGTGTATGTGTCTGTGTATTCATGAATATATATTATGAGGCTTTAATATCTTTAATATATTAAGAAATCAATGGCCAAATTAAACTTGGAACTATATAGGGTTTCAAATAACCAAACCAACCAACCAAATAGCAAAAACAACACAACCTAACAAGACTTTTTCCTAGAAAGTATATACAAATAATCAAGAGTTGTATGAAAATATCCTAAAGTTACTAATCAGGGAAGATGAGAATACAGAGAGATAGAGTGTAACTCTAGCAAGAACGACTAAGATGATGAGATGATTGTAATGATATGAAGCCTTGCATAGTATAGATGTGCTTCTAAATTTGACCAGCTCTCATGCAAAGAGGTGTGAAGTTTAAAGACTGAAACGAGAACTATGATAAGCTCAGGCCATGGCACTAGTCCTTACCCACAGAAAACAAATTGCCTAATCAAGGAGATCTCTTCACTCCTGTGTTACTGCAGTACTAATGGTAACAACCAAGATACGTACTCAACTTTGGTGCCCATCACTGTATGAAGGAAGAAAACATGAAAGGTAGTATATAGTCAAAGAAATACACTCAGCCATAAAGGGAAATGGGATCAAGAAAATGCCTCAGTAGATACAAATGAAAGTATAAATAAACAGTAACTTCATAAAAGTTGGGCTTGGCAGTCCTTGCCTGGAAACCCAGCACTGAGAATCTTGGATAGATTTCACGAGACTGCTAGCCTATCTGACAGCAAGCTTCATGAACACAGAGAGACCCAGACTCAAAAAGTTAGAAAGTAATACAGGAAGACATCCAATGTCCTCTTCCGACCTCCTGATGTGTGTACTGGCTCCGCACCCACAAACAAGTAGAACTAGGCACCTCTTCATTCCTGATTGTATTCACTTAATACTGACTTTACAGAGAAAGCAGAACTATAGTATCACATAATGAACCCATATAGGAAAAGACTGAATTAGTGAAACTAAAGGGGCCCACAGAAACCTGAAGCCCTGCCAGGCGGTGGTGGCACACACCTGTAATCCCGGCCCTTGGGAGGCAGAGGCAGGCAGAACTCTGAGTTCAAGGCCAGCCCGGTCTACGAGAGATAGTTCCAGGACAAGTTCCAAAAATACTACAGAGAAACTCTGTCTTGAAACACCAAAACCAACCAAACAAACAGAAATAAATATAGGTTTGCAAAACTCAAATTAGTGAACTAAACAGAAGAGAGTAGCATATAATATAACAACAGACATGGAGGAAATACAGAGAATCATCAGGTCATATTTCAAAAACCTGTACTCCACAAAATTGGAAAACTTAAAAGAAATGGACAACTTTCTGAATAAATATTACATCCAAAATTAAATCAAGACGAGATAAGCAAATTAAGCAGACCTATAACTGCTGAAGAAATAGAAGCAGTCATCAAAAGTCTTACAACCAAAAAAAGCCCAGGACCGGAGAGTTTCAGCTCAGAATACTACAAGATTTTCAAAGAAGACTAATAACAATACTCCTCAAATTATTCCACACAATAGAAACAGAAGGAACATTGTCAAACTCTTTTTATTGTCAAACCCTGATACCCAAACCACATAAAGACATTATTAAAAATGAGAGTTACAGACCAATCTCACTCATGAACATTGATGGAAAAATACTAAATAAAATACTGGCAAATCGAATCCAAGAACACATCAGAACCATCATCCACCATGATCAAGTAGGCTTCATCCCAGAGATGCAGGGATGGTTCAACATACAAAAATCTGTCAACATAATCCACCATATAAACAAGCTGAAAAATAAAAACCACATGATCATCTCATTAGATGTCAAAAAAGCTTTTGACAAAATACAACATCCCTTCATGATAAAGGTCTTGGAGAGATCAGGGATACAAGGAACATACCTAACCATAATAAAGACAATATACAGCAAGTCAACAGGCAACATCAAACTAAATGGAGAGAAACTCCCAGCAAACCCACTGAAATCAGGAACAAGACAAGGTTGTCCACTATCTCTGTATCTATTCAATATAGTTCTTAAGGTTCTACCTAGAGCAATAAAGGGGATACAAACAAGAAAAGAAGAAACAAACTCTCACTATTTGCTGATGATATGATAGTTTACAGAAGTGATCCCAAAATTTCTAGAAACTTCTACAACTCATAAACACTTTCAGTAATGTAGCAGGATACAAGATTAACTCAAAAAAATCAGTATCCCTCCAATACACAGTAGATAAATGGGTTGAAAAAGAAATCAGAGAAGCATCACCCTTCACAATAGCCACAAATAGCATTAAATATCTCAGAGTAACTCTAACCAAACAAGAAGAAGACTTGTATGACAAGAACATTAAATCTTTGAAGAAAGAAATTGAAGAAGAGGCCAGAAAGTGGAAAGATCTCCCATGCTCTTGGGTAGGTAGAATTAACATAGTAAAAATAGCAATTTTACCAAAAGCAGTCTACAGATTCAATGCAATGCCCATCAAAATCCCAGCACAGACCCCGAAAAAATGGTACTAAACTTCGTATGGAAAAGCAAAAAAATCCAGGATAGTCAAAACAATCCTGTACAATAAAAGAACTTCTAGAGGCATCACAGTCCCTGACATCAAACTCTGCTACAGAGCTACAGTACTAAAAACAGCCAGGTATTAGCATAAAAACAGACAGGAGGAACAATGGCACAGAATTGAATACCGGGATATTAATCCACACATCTTCAAACACCTGATTTTTGATAAAGAAGCCAAACATATCAAATGGAAAAAAGCATATTTAACAAATGGTGCAGGTATAACTGTATATCAACATGTAGAAGAATTAAAATAGATCCACTTCTATCACCATGCACGAAGCTCAAGTCCAAATGGATCAAAGACCTCAACATGAAGCCAGCCACACTGAACCTCATAGAAGAGAAAGTGGGAAGTACACTTTAATGCATTGGCACAGGAGACCACTTCCTAAATATAATCCCAACAGCACAGACACTGAGAGAAACAATTAATAAATGGGACCTCCTGAAACTGAAAAGCTTCTGTAAAGTAAAGGACACGGTCAACAAGACAAAACGACTGCCTACAGAATGGGAAAAGATCTTCACTAACCTCACGTCAGACAGAGGTCGATCTCCAAAATATACAAAGAACTCAAGAAATTTGTCATCAAAAACACAAATGATCAAATAAAAGATGGAGTATAGACCTAAACAGGGAATTCTCAACAGAGGAATCTAAAATGGCTGAAAGACACTTAAGGAAATGCTCAACATCCTTAGTAATCAGAGAAATGCAAATCAAAACAACTCTGAGATTCCATCTTACACCTGTAAGAATTGCCAAGATCAAAAAACTGATGACAACTTATACTGGAGATGTTCTGGGATAAAGGGACCACTCCTGCATTGCTGGTGGGAATGCAAGCTGGTACAGCTCCTTTGGATGTCAGTGTGGCTATTTCTCAGAAAATTAGGAAACAACCTTCCTCAAGACCTAGTAATACCACTTTTGGGTATATATCAAAAGGATGCTCAATTGTGCCACAAGGAATGTGCTCAACTATGTTCATAGCAGCACTGTTTGTCATAGCCAGAACCTGGAAACAACCTAAATGCCCCTCGACCAAAGAATAAATAAGGAAAATGTGGCACATTTACACAATCAAGTACTACATACCAGAAAAACAAAAACAAAAAACAAAACAAAACAAAAAATAAACCCCGACATCTTGAATTTTGCAGGCAAATGGATGGAGCTAGAAAACATCATTTTGAGTGAGGTAACCCAGACACAGAAAGACAATTATCACATGTACTCACTCATAAATGGTTTTAAAACAAAAAGCAAGAAAATCAGCTCACAAACAACAATCCCAGAGAACCTAGACAACAATGAGGACCCTAAGAGAGATATACATAGATCTAATCTACATGGGAAGTAGAAAAAGACAAGATCTCCTGAGTAAATTGGGAGCATGGGGACCTTGGGAGAGGGTTGAAGGGGAGACGAGAGGCAGGGAGGGGAGAAGAGAAAATGTAGAGCTCAATAAATATCAATAAAAAAAAAGTTCTGTCCAATAAATCCTCATTGCAGAAACATGGTTTGAATATAAAAACTGACCAATGTGTTATACTGTAATAAAAAGAAAATGCCACAGCAACCTTTCAAATGAGGAATAAAATCCTTCTAAAATTTCTAACAAATGTTCATGTTGAAAATCCTCAACATATTATGAATTTGGGGCACCATCTGCATACTATTTAAAGATATGTGTTTTCACATTCCCACAGATACCATCATATGTAATAGCAATCACATAGACTCTAAGGCAACCTACAACAGAGAACACTCGCTTGTTCTGCAGTTCTAGTCACAATATCAAAACCAGGAAATTAGCCTAATGTCTGTCAACATATTCAATCAAAAGGAAAATGTGATATATATAAATAATGTAGATTAATGCAGTCATGATCAAGGATTATATTTGCCATTCCCTGGAAAATAATGTAACTGGAGACTACATATGAAGAGAATCAGAAAACAAATCTTTCATGTTTCTCTCATTTATAGGCCCCGGAATTTTTTATGATTACTCAAAACTATTTACACACACACACACACACACACACACACACACACACACACACACACTGGAAGATTAGGAGAAGCTTGACTAGTAAGAGAGGGAAAAGGAAAGGCTTAAATTATATGTGGAACTGCACAAGGAGTAAGTATAGTCAAAATTCCTGATGCAATTGAGAGAAATAATCTGTGTGAATTCCAATATTATGTACAATAAATATATACCAATAAATGCATTGAAGTAATATATACATTTGGGATCTCAACTACTCTGAGTAGGACATTAATACTCCTTTCATAAGAAAAGACATTATATATAAGACAGGGTGTACGTATTTGCTAACAAAGACTACAACCAAACCTCCAATAAGATAAATTAAAAGCAAAAGAGGCTTAAGGTTTTCTAAGTTAGAAGGAAGTAGGAAATTTCATGGATTTTCACAGATTGTGTCACAATGTGTTCTAAAAGTCTACAGATATTATTCAGAGAGAACTGGCCTGGCTGTAAGGGCAAGAATCTTGTAGTCAACCTTTATTTGTGACTCTGAATGTAAACTTATGGATCCATAAACCACACCATATTCTATGATCCAAAGAGCAGTGGTTTTTAACCTGTGAGTAACGACTCTTTGGAGATCAAATGACCCTTTCACAGGGGTCACATATCAGGAAGCCTGCATATCAGATATTTAAATTATGATTTATAAAAGTGGCAAAATTACAGTATGAATTAACAATGAAATAATTTTACAGTTGGGGGTCACTACAACATGTGGAACTGTAAAAAGTGTCACAGCATTTGGAAGATTGAAAGTCACTGCCATAGAGAGTTTCACAGATCCCAGTGGCCATGGGTTTTTGTCAAAGCATCTGGGTTTGAATCATTAGTGGTAAATGTCTCACAGGTGAGGGCCCATGAAGCACTGAGACAGAAATATTTCTTATCTCCTACCAGGGCTGCAAGCACACCCTGAAATGATGCCTAATAAAATGTATAGAATTTTGTCATTCAGAGTCACTCACGTGAGCATAAGCTGGCAGCATGTCATCTCCACACAGATAACTCCCACATGACCAGTGCAAATCATGTCATCTCCACACAGATAACTCCCACATGACCAGTGTAAATCATCCTTCATTCCCAACAGCCAAGGAATATCTCGGGTCAGCAGGATTTTTCATGATCTTTCCAAATGAGTTGAAGACAACAAACCTGCACTTGGACTGTACTCATCCTTCCCCCATGCACCTGTGAAACAAATGCAGCACTCGGAAGGGGGTAGGAACAATCCCCATAATCTGCACAACATTATTTATAGTCCACAACCCTCAGTCACATCTGTAAGTCATATAAAGACAGCGATGTTCTGTGGTCTAGAAACAAAACTGTTTGTGTGCAGATGAGATTCTGTACAGGTAACTTATCATGAATTGAAAATATTAGTCAAATGGATATGTATCAATGGATATTTATCTCATGTTCCATATTGAACATTTTCATGGTTTAGCAAAGACCCCTTTAAATGAGCCCAGACTGGCCTACAACTGGTACCTAACAGGTTACATGCAGTTTTCATAAAGTATTGAGTATCTTATGTATCTCAGTGAAAGCCCGTAAGCAGATTACACTGGTAACACCACACACTGTGGAATGTTGCTTTTCTCTTTCTTACATTTAATGCTTGCATACAGTATTTTTTATTACATTTGTCCCCCATTTCTCTTTCTTGTACCCCAACTCTTGCTAAATTCATTTTTTTCAACCAGTCTGCCTCCAAGTTTCATGTCTTTTTTAGTGAGTATGGGTTTGTAATCTTTGTGCTTGTATTGAGACATTTTCTCAATTAAAGTTTCTTCTTCCCAGATGACTCTAGCTTGTGTCAAACTGACAAAAATCTAATCAGTACACGGAATATGATGTTTTATTTTCAAGAGTAAAATTTAATGAAAAATTTTATGTTTCAATTTACGTATTTTATTTTCATATTCTGTTGTATTTTTCCGTTGCATTGTTATTTGGAGTCCACATCATCTAATAACATATATGTACTGACTAGAAAATTAATTAAAAACACAACTATGTCAACAGAAGTATTGCTTTTGTGAGTTTTTATTTTTCTACTCATTCCACAGTGAACTTTGTGACAGTTGGCAAATCTTTGCAGGCCTTTGTCATTTGTCAATAATATTTGCTGAAGATATCTGGAATTCTTCAGGTGACATTAATAATGACCACCATTATGCACTGATAATCTCTTGTGTTCCAGACTAGATGTCAGTCATTTCATAGTGTGTCTCAGAACCCTTAACAGCATGATGAAATGGTTGTCACAGCTTTTAGATGTGGAAGAAAAGCTTTTTCTTTTTTTAGTTTTCTAGTAAATTTAGAAACCTTTTTATTCATTCTTTAAGGTTCTTTTGTCATGTGCATGTGCATGTATGTACGTGTGTATGTGTATGTGTGTGTTGTTCTGATTATAAACATGGAGTTAACTGTTCTGATTTTGAACATCTAGGAAACTATACTACAGTTCTGATTGTGAACATGGCGGGAATTGTACTGCCCAGTTGTGATTGTGAACATGGTGGGAACTGTACTGCCCAGTTCTGATTGTGAACATGGTGGGAACTGTACTGCCCAGTTCTGACTGTGAACATGGTGGGAACTGTACTGTTCAGATCTCCTGGAAGGGCCTTTGGAGTTTACACCTGGGTTCTAACAATGAGATGCCATGAGGAAAGTTGTAACTTCCTCAGGGTGACATGTTAGATTCTACCCTACTCTTCCCCTGTAACCTCCACAGCCACATCACTCCCACAAACTTTACCTTAAATAGAAAGTGTCTGCATTGTGGGATTTGATTCACAAAAGTGATGCTTTTTCAATGTGAATTAAAAACGAATTGTGTCCTGTTGCTGAATGTTTGAACGTATGTAATGTATTTATACTGACTGCCAGAGTGTAACGGGTCCAGCTCCAGACAAAATTTCAACTATCATTAATTGCCATCTTTTCAATGACTACTGTCTGGCTCCCATGCCACCAGAGCAAAGCCAACTTTCCCATATTGGATGTACGGACAGGTGTGTAATCCCAAATTCTGGAAGGAATTTTAGCATACCTATGCACTCCAGCTAAACTGATTAATTTTCAGTGTCATTGGTGAGGAGAAGGATGTATATAGACTTAGGCTTTGACAAATACATGTATAGTAATGTAGGAAGTCCTTTAAAATAGTCTTGTCATTGTTGCTGTTATTGTCTGTGGGACCTCCTGAAACTGAGAAGCTTCTGTAAAGCAAAGGACATTGTCATTAAGACAAAAAGGCAACCTACTGAATGGGAGAAGATCTTCACCAACCCCACATCAGACAAAGGTCTGATCTCCAAAATATATAAGGAACTCAAGAAACTAGACATTAAAATTCTAAATAACCCAATTTAAAAATGGGGTACTGAACTGAACAGAGAATTCTCAACATAAGAATCTCAAATGGCCAAAAGATACTTAAGGTCATGTTCAACTTCCTTAGCAATCAGGGAAATGCAAATTAAAACAACTTTGAGATACCATCTTATACCTGTCAGAATGGCTAAAATCAAAAACACCAATGATAACCTATGCTGGAGAGGATGTGGAGTAAGGGGAACACTCATCCATTGCTGGTGGGAATGCAAACTTGTGCAACCACTTTGTAAATCAGTTCGGTGGCTTCTCAGGAAACTGGGAGTCAACCTACCTCAGGATCCAGCAATACCACTCTTGGGAATATACCCAAGAGATGCCCAATCATATTATAAAAGCATTTATTCAACTATGTTCATAGCAGCATTATTTGTAATAGCTAGAACCTGCAAACAACCTAGATGCCCCTCAATGGAAGAATGGATAAAGAAAGTGTGGCATATCTACACACTAGAGTACTACTCAGTGGTAAAAAACAATGGCATCTTGAATTTTGCATGCAAATGGATGGAAATAGAAAACACTATCCTGAGTGAGATAACCCAGACCCAAAAAGATGAATATGGTATGTACTCACTCATTAGTTGATTCTAGCCATAAACAAAGGACATCGAGCCTATAGTTTGTGATCCTAGAGAAACTAAATAATAAGATGAACCCAAAGAAAAACATATAAAGATCCTCCTGGAAATTGGAAGCCGACGTGATCGCTGGGCAAAAGTTGGGAGCCTGGGGGTGGGGGTGGGGTGAGGGGAAGGGGAGAAGGGGAGAGAGAAGGGATAAGGGAGGATTAGAGAGAGCTTGGGGGAGTGGGATGGTTGAGATGGAGGAAGGGCGGATATGGGGGCAGGGAAGAAGCTATCTTAATTAAGGGAGCCATTTTAGGGTTGGCAAGAGACTTGGCTCTAGAGGGGTTCCCAGGTGTCCAAGGGGATGTCCCCAGCTAGGTCCTTGGGCAGTAGAGGAGAGGGTGCCTGAACTGGCCTTATCTCATAGCCACACTGATGAATATCTTGAATATCACCATAGAACCTTCATCCAGTGATGGATGGAGATAGAGATAGAGACCCACATTGGAGCACTGGACTGAGCTCCCAAGGTCCAGTTGAAGAGCAGAAGGAGGGAGAAGATGAGCAAGGAAGTCAGGGCCGCGCGAGAGGTTGGTCCACTCACTGAGACAGTATAACTGATCTAATGGGAGCTCACCAAATCCAGCTGGACTGGGACCGAATGAGCATGTGATCAAACTGGATGCTCTGAAGGTGGCTGACGATGGGGGCTGACTGAGAAGCCAATGATAATGGCACTAGGATTTGATTCTACTGCATGTACTGGCTTTTTAGTATCCTAGTCGGTTTGGATGCACACCTTCCTAGGCCTGGATGGATGGGGGAGGGCCTTGGACATCCCACAGGGCAGAGTACCCTGTCCTCTCTTAGGACTGGAGTGGGAAGGGGAGGGGGAGTTGGGGAGCAGGAGCGAAATGGAAGGAAGGGAAGAGGTGGAAATTTTGAATGGTATTATTTATAAAGCAACAAAACCCTGTAATATTTGGTCACAATTACAACTAATTAATCTTTGTGTGTGTGCTTATGATACCATACAAAACATGAAAATGAGCAAATGAGCTGAGTTGAAGTATTAAAGGAGAACCCAGAAAGTACAAGAACTTCCTTTGCGTCCTCAGAACCTTTAAATCTACTCTATGCTCAGGGTCTTAACACACACAAAGAGTACTGATTTCCGGAATTTCTCTATGGAATGCCAAAAACAATAAACAACAAAAAAGAAATATTCTTGTCACTTTTTTCACAAAATCCCACTAATAAAAGCATACATAGGATGGGTGTCAATATTATGAACATTTATTTGCCTTCACTATAACTGGAAGGCTGCTTAATACTTTCCCTTAAAACTACATTTAGGAATGTGCTTGTCATATACACATGAAGATTGTAGCTACCAGATTACTAGCAACAAGATGTGTGTATAATCCTAGAGTTGGAGAGAAGTCTTAGGGGCTTTCTTGCCAGGGAATCTAACTTGATTGGTAAGCTCTTGGAGAGGGACCTTGATTAAAAATTTAATGTACAGAGCATTTGAGAAAGATGGCTGATACCAGTCTCTGGCCTCTACACATGCATGTGTAAATGTGCCCACACGCATGCACAGAAAAAAGTGCCTATTGAGTCCCCAGACAAGAAGGTGTGATTGTATTAGTCATGAGACTACTAGATGTATAAATATTTCTAAATCTCAAATCTTTTTGAATGTTTGATACAATGCATTTATCCTTCAAAACACAAATCTACTTGATATGCAGAACCCTTTGGTTTATTTTTTCCAAGCTGCTCTCTGTACACAATAACATGTATGGTTCCATCTGTTTGGCAGAGAAAAAAATACAAACTCTGTCATATCTCCTATTTTTGTGGAGCTACTGAAAGGCTGTGTAAAATATGCAAAAAGAATCTCTCTTCAAGGCACATGGGTTATTATGTTATGAAGACTGAGAAATGAATAGATTGGGGAAATGAATTTGCAATGATGTGCTGGGTAGACCTGGGTATGGATAACCAAAGAAAGCTTCCAGTCTCATGGGCCATATCTAATGCTGAAATTGAATGACCTTGATGTAAACAGCTTCCTCCTACTCACAGCCTTCCCTGAGCCTATAAACAGCACATCACACCGTACCTACAAGATGAGAGAGAGAGAGAGAGAAAAAGAGAGAGAGAGAGATAGAATAGCGATCAAAAGTTGTGTCAGTACACACTCTACTGAAGCTTGGTTTTGTGCTTTTCATGAACCACCTCTAGGTGCTGTCTATTCTAGTGGTTGGGACCCACTTTAGGGGGTTTTACTCAAGTGGTGGCACATATAGGTGTGATCCACCTGATATCCACTGAGCTTCCTGTCTATAGCAGTGGCAGTCAACACTGTCCCCAGACTTCTTGGATATATGCTGAGAGGCTGGATAAACAGGAAATGGTTAGTAAACACCTATGAGAAGTCATGTAGTACCTTTGCACATATTCTATAAGGTGAAATAAATATAAAATGGAAGGTAAAGGCCTTCACATCCTGGCTAATACTCCAACAGATGATGCTAGTCCAGTCTGTCATACCCAGCTCCCTTCAAAGTAGATATGGACACATAATTTAGTGTCCAGGATCTGTTTATGGGTGTCCATACGTGTGAATGGAACTTGAAGAAAGCAGTGTTTACTAGACAGAAGTCTAAATTGTGGAAGCCTGTTTCAGACATTGGCTAATAGCCTTTGGGGATTGTGAGCTGAAATGGACCATCAGTTAGTCATTTTAGATACCTTGCTTACATTTCCAAACTACAACTTTGCTAAGTCACAGAGTGTGGACCCACCTAGGGAACATTTGCTTTGAGGGTAAATAGCATCTGTATTTGAGGCTAGATCTTGCTGTGGCTGACTACTGAGGGCACCTGCCATGGTCCTCCTGGAATCCACTGCTTGATCTTTCTTTGAAGCAGTATCTCCATGACTTCTTGCTGTATGTGTGAAATTAGGACCCTTCCTCTGCTTTAACCCATTTCTCCACTTGCTGTTGGAAAACAGCATTTGTTTGTACTTAGACAAGCATACTTTCTTATGGGAGAACCTTAAACCAAGAAGTAATTCCAGCCAGTTCTGCAGCAACGCATCCTATGTTTTCCAGAGAGAGTAGCATGTACTTGTTCTAAGTGTTAGGATGTCATATATATGAGTGTCAGCTTATCACATAAGCCTTGATTCAAGGTGCATTCTATTTCCTAGAGGTACCACCGTAGCCTCTTTTTTAACTTCCACATTGCTTTGAGATTATGCCCAGTGGGCTATGTGATATGAGCAATGAATCCTGTGATTAAGGCATAATCCCTAAGCTTTCCTTTAGTTTAAATCATATTTAATTATTTATTTTTCAAGAGAGGGTTTCTTTTTAGCTTTAGTGCCTGTCCTGGAACTAGCTCTTGTAGACTAGGCTGGCTTCAAAATCACAGAGATCCGCCTACCTCTGCCTCCTGAGTGCTGGGATTAGAGGCGTGCACCATCACTGCCCAGCAAATCATGTTTATTTTGCTCACATAATGTAGGGTATGGTATTATGCCTTTAAGTCTTAAATGACCTTGTTGATTGAGGTTAGACAAGCATAAAATCATAATGTATTCCTGAAAGATTAGATTGTTGACCCCAATCCTGGTCAGCATTAGTTGTCAATGTGACACAGCCCAGAGCCAACTGTGTGGGTCTCAACTCATGCATTTCATTGATCATATTGGCCTTTGACTATGTCTGTAAGAAATTATCTTTATTGATGACTGGTATGTGAGGGTTCAGCCCATGGTTGACACTACCATCTCTAGACAGGCGAGTTGGAGCAGCATGAGAAAGCCAAAAGAACATGAAACACAGAGGAGGTGAGTAAACTCCTTTTCTACAGTGTCTGCTTCAATTCCTTCTTGAATTCCTGCCTTGACTTCTCTCAGTGCTGGACTGTGCCCTAGGAAGCCAAATAAGCTCCTTTCTCCTTTAAGTGGTTTTGGATATGGTGTTTACTACAGAAACAGAAAATAGCCTAGAGCAATTCTCCTCAAAAGAATTAAAACATAAAAGACAAAGAAAGACCAAGTAACTGAAGATTAAAAAATAATAGTGCCCTCTGTTAGTTCATGTAATTATAAAATGATCTGAAGGAAAAACTTCACAAAACAAGAACAGTTCATTGTTTAATTATATTAAATGATGATAATTCCTTAGTGTTAATTGTATCATGGCTCTGTTTACGTTGAGGGAAGCTAGGTGAATAATTTATGAGAAAATCTGCACTCTTCTCAAGCTTCCACACATCCAAAATTTATACGAAAGTAATGCTAGTATGTTTGGGGACCATTCTTTTCACCAGCTGCTATAGGTGTGTTTTCTATGTAACAAAATTTGAAGTGAAGTCTAATGTTCTGTGTGTCTACTGGATGCTACCATAGGATTGACACCTCTGTAGAGAGAGGAAGAAAGATACAGAGCACAGAAGGAGAAATTAAAGTGTAATGATAGATGTCAAATTAACACTCTCCATATTTGTGTGGTGTTCTGAAGAGACAATGACCCAGTGACACTGTTCACATTTAATTTAATAGCTGAATCTTTATTCTCCCAGCCATCACGTAGCTGAATATAGCCTATGTGGGGAAAGTGCATATCATTAATTTGAAATTTCTGAAACTCAGGTAATCACTAAATGATCTAATAGCTGAGGATTGCCCAAAGTCAAGTCCCCCAGCAGATGAGGTAGGAATGGGATTTCCCTCTTTTACATAAACAAAGCTAAACTATACCTATGCCGACAGTCTAGTCACACTGTAGGAAAGGAGGTGAAAGGAGGCCTGGCATCCTCCACAGGTCCTGTCAGAGTCTACAGCTTTCAATATCTGGTTTCATGATGTTATGCTCAATTTTGGATATGGACAGAACACCTGCTCTTCTGTGGGATATCAGTCTTTAGAGCTCAGCAATCCCCAAAGTTGTTATACACTTGGAATTTTGTGTTCTTAGTGTACATGATATGAAGAATCTAGAACAAAAATTGTGCAAATAGGAGTGGATTAATTTCCTGCCCAGTAAGAACTGTGGAGTTCTGTTCTTGTTTTCCCAGTAACTGTGCAGATAGAACATATGCAATCTGTATAGGACCATTGCACTTTAATGGCAACAGCAAAAGGTCTGTCATTAGATTTTAATCAGGTGTGTTACTCCAACCCTTTGCTTTCAATACTAGGTTAATCTGAAGCAATGTTCTAGGTTTGATATCCAGTGGCACTGATAAAAGCACAGAGTTGCTGAATGAGAATGAGAAGGAATAACCTAAGTGGCTAATCGTTTTCTACTTTTTAATTCAATACATAGATTTTTTTCTAAAGAAAGTATAAATAATGTAAGACTGGGAATGCTGAACTTGACTACACTTGCTCCTTTATGGAAAATAAGCCTAAAGTTTGGGGAAACTGAGAGTAATTGTGATTGTTATCTTGATTGACAACTGAATGGATTTAGAATTACTATTGAAACAAACCTAAGAGCATCTGTATGTATTTTCCAGATTGTGTTAATTGAGATGGAAAGTTCTACCTTGAATGTGGTTGGAACTTTTCCTGTGGACTCCCAGGCTGAATACTTATAGAGTAGTTGATCTGAGCTCCAGCATTCATTTCTCTCCATGCTTAAGAGATAACTGTAGAGACAATGTGACTAATGGCCTCAAATACCTGCTGCCATGACTTACCCATTTTTTTGCTTGGCCCTGGAACTGTGAGCCAAGCACAAAACCAAAACCTGAACACCAATCCTGCATTTGTTTTTGTCTGGTACTTTACAACAGCAAGTAGGAATGTAACAGATACAGCAGAGCACAGGGAAGTAGTGTCTCCATTAGTATGAAGATGCAGCTAATGGTGTCTCAGATTCCAACACTGGTCTTTCCCCAATAAAAGGTCAGTGTCAGTTAAGTCCCAATTCTCCAAACTCAAGATCAGTGAACTGTCGCAGAACATCCATGCTAAGCTACTTCTTGTGACTCAGTCCTCCTCTGGCTTCTGCAGAGGAGAATGTTCTAGTGGACCCAGAGTCCAGTTTTATGTCAGTAGACACCAATGCTAACCTGAATTCCACAACTTGCAGTAATATTTATATTGAGGTTCCAGGATGTTCCCAATAATTGAACTATTCTTTGAAATAACGCCTTTTAAGTTCCAAGCCAAAAATAATCCAACCTGAAAGATAAAGCCCTATGGACAGAGATTCTGTTTGTCCTAAAAAAAAAAAAAATCCAGATTCATTGTGACCAGGAACCAGGGCCAGTAATATAATTTTAGGATATAAACAAGACTCTATCTTCTCACTTCAATATTCTTTCCAGAAGTTGAATGATCTCTATTTGCCTATACCCTAATGCACACAGTGACAAAGTTCAATTTAGTAGACTTCAGTGCCAGGAAATGCCCCTCTGTTCAACATACCAGACTCTGCTAGCTAGAAGAGACTCAGGACTCAGGCCATCCCCTGAATCAGGTTCCTGGCCCATCCATGCACTTAGCCAGCATTTACATACATAGGCTCAAAACCCACATGAAGGAGATAATCGCCAGATTCAAACCTGAAGATCTAATCAAGCGGGTCAAATATCATCGGGCCCAGAATAAACTCTACAATGATTTGACACACTCAATGGCCAGTGGAGATCATACTTTGAATGCTGATATTGCCTTGTGCTTGTGACATTCAATGTGACCTCCTGTAATACTGGGAAGCAGCTTGACTCAGCTCCTTGCTAGTCATGACATCACTAGGCTAAAAACAATGCTCTTTGGGGCACTGCATTGTTAGCGCTTTCTCTAAGAAGTAGGATATCTATGTCTATATTCTTTCTAAAGTGGATGTTGAGCACCATTTATCAAATAGCTATTTTTCTGTTAGCGACCAGTAGAAACACATATATAAATGTGGAAAGACTATTTTCTGTTGACCTAATGAAAACTGGATTCCCAAGTGCCTTAATACCTACACTGACAATACCAAAACCTTACAGAGAAATAAGTTACTAACACTTATTTTAGTGAAACACTATCACTCAGTCCCTCTTCAATCTCATATAAAGGTGAACAATAATTTTTGCTGATATGTCTAGGGCATGACTACCAAGAGCTGGAACAGGGTGATCTGATTTTGATTCCCTCCCCTAATAAAGAAGAATATATTTAAAATTTTGCTCCAAATGGTTCTTTTTATGTTTGTTGTTTCCATCAATTATTCTGCAGAGAATTCTATTTCTATGGCAAGAACATCACCATCGAAAATGAGATGCAGATACACAACACTGAGACCACAGACATGCATGCCTGTAAACCAGTGATTCTCAACCTTCCTAACACTGTGACACTTTAGTAGATTCCTTCATGTGATGGTGACCTACAACCATAAAATAACTGTAATTTTGCCACTGTTATAAATTATAATGTAAACATTTGCTTTCTGATGGTCTTAGGTGACCCCTTTGAAAGGGTCATTTGACCCGCAAAGAGGTCGCCACCCATGGGTTGAGAACTGTTGCACTAAACAAAGGGTTTGGTCTGTAGCCATACCCAAGAAGGAAAAAGAGACGAACTATGTCACAGAAATCTGATTGTAGCACAATACTTAAGGATCATAACATGGATAACTCCTATGAGCAAAGATAAGCTATTCTATAAACCAAGGAAGCCCTGAGAAAAAGGATATGGATAGCTCATACAAAATATGACCGTGTTGCATAAATATCACTTGCAAGTAGAGAAAATTTCCTTTGTAGAATGCAGTAAATGATAAACTCATTCACACCTGTGAAGGATTAGTGTCCTGCAGAAATACCTACCGTAATTATAACATAGCTCCTTAGAAATTACCAAGACCTTATTTTACATGGCTTCTTGAAACTGCATAGTTTCATCAGAGAAAACAACTCTGTCTTTCTCTTTCATGTTACTCTTTCTTACCAATTTAAGGAAGCCCATTGTCACTGTTAGATATTGTTTGTATATACAGATTTCTCTTTCTTATACCAGTATCCTTCTTTCCAGAATGACAAATACAACTTGGGGAGAAAAAGGTTGATTTGGTTTACACTTCAACATGATATTCTATTACTGAAGGAAGTCAGAGCAAGAACTCAAATAGGGCAAGGACCTGAAGATGGGAGCTGATGCAGAAGCCGTAGAAGTGTGCTGGTTGTTTGCTTTTCTCCACTTGAGTTGCTCAGACTGCTTTTTCATAGAACCCAGAAACCCAAGCTGAGGAGTGGCCACATCCACAGTGGTCTAGGCCCTTCCTCATGCATCACTAATTAAGAAAATGCCTTACAGGCTTACCTACAATCTGATCTTATGGAGGCATTTTCTCAACTGAGGCTCCCTCCTCTCCAATGACTCTAACATATGTCAAGCTGACATAAAATTACCCAGCATACATTGTTATTAATATCTAAATCACAGGTGATAGGTAATTTGAATGAAGCTCTCACAGGTGAGACACTTTGATCTCTAGTAACATCTATATACATATTAGGTATTAGCCATTTATTGTTACCCAGAATTGTGTATCTACTGTCAATTGTATTTTACCAAACTTATATTCATCAAGAAGACTTCGTGTTAGGACTTTCTCTACCAGAGTATAAAGTAGCTTTACTCTTGACTGCTTAGATAGCTCAAAGTTCCACATCCCAACTGGAGAGAAACTGTCAGTTTCTACTTCCAAATGGATGAAACACTTAGTTTTCTATCTTAGTTTGTTATAATAAATACAACTTTTTAAAAAGATTTATTTCTTTTTTTATGTGTATATATGTTTCCCTTGCATACTTGTATGTATACATGTGTGTGCTTGGTACGGATAAGGTCAGAGGAGGTTTTTGGTTCTGCTGTACTTACTGTACTCCTTTTGTTTCTATCTCACTATAGAACCCATGCTAATATATTCTTTCATATTAACTTGCCAAAAACTTTAAGTTTATTTTTTAATTTATTAGATTTTTTTTAAAAAAATGCCAATCCAAGTTTCCACTCCCTCCCTTCCTCTCATTTCCTCCACACACCCTACTGCTCCATCTCTATCTAATCCTCAGAGAGGGTAAGGCATATTGCTTTAGAGTAGGTCCAAGGCCCTCCCTATTATATCTAGGCTGAGCAAGGTGTACATCCAAATATAACAGGCTCTCAAAAAGCCAGTACAAGTAGTAAGGATGAACCCTTGTGCCACTGCCAGTGGCCCCTCAGTCTGCCCCAGCCATGCAACTGTCACCCACATTCAGAGGGACTAGTTTGGTCCTATGCTTGTTCCCTCCCAGTCCAGCTGGAGTTGGTGAGCTCCTATTAGCTCAGGTAAACTGTTTCAGTGGGTGAACCCATCATGGTCTTGACCTCTTTGCTCATATTCTCATTCCTCCCACTCTTCAACTGGACTTTGGAAGCTCAGTCCAGTGCTCCAATGTGGGTCTCTGCCTCTGTTTCCATCAATTGCTGGATGAAAATTCTATGGTGATATTTAAGATAATCATCATTCTGACTACAGGGCAAGTCAAGATTGGGCCCCCTCTCCTCTATTCCTTAAGGTCTTAGGCAGGGTCATTCTTGTGGATTCCTGGGAATTTCTCTAGAACCAGGTTTCTGCTAACCTTATAATGGCTCCCTCAATCAGGATACCTATTTCATTGCTCTCATCTCTGTCCTTCCTCCATCTCGACTATCCCATCCCTCAAGTTCTCCTCAACCCTCCCCTACTTTCCTCCTTTTCCCCTTCTACCCTCCCTTCTCCCCCAACCCCCATGCTCCCAATTTTGTCAGGCGATCTTGTCTGTTTCCAATTTCCAGGTGAGTCTATGTATGTTTTACTTAGGGATCACCTTATTACTTATCTTCTCTATCTATGATCATGAACTATAGGCTCAATGTCTTTTGTTTACAACTAGTATCCACTTAAGAGTGAGTACATACCATATTCATCTTTTTAAGTCTAGGTTACCTCACTCAGGATAGTGTTTTCTAATTCCATCCATTTGCATGCAAAATTCAAGATGTCTTTTTTTTTTTTTTTTTACCACTGAGTACTCTAATGTGTAAATGTGCCACATTTTCTTTATCCATTCTTTGGTTGAGGGACATCTAGGCTGTTTCCAGGTTCTGGCTATTACCAATAATGCTGCTATGAACATAGTGGAGCAAATGCTTTTGTACTATGATTGAGCATCTTTTGGGCATATGCCAAAGAGTGGTATTGGTAGATCCTCAGGTAGGTTGATTCTCAATCTTCTGAAAAATGCCATACTGATTTCCAAAGTGGCTGTACAAGTTTGCGTTCCCACCAGCAATGGAGGAGTATTCCCCTTATTCCACATCCTTTCCAGCATAAGCTATCATTAGTGTTTTTGATTTTAGCCATTCTGACAGGTGTAAGATGCTATCTCAGAATTGTTTTAATTTGCACTTCCCTGACAGCTATGGATGTTGAACATTTACTTAATTATCTTTTGGCCTTTGAGATTCTTCTGTTGAGAATTCTCTGCTTAGTTCCGTACCCCATTTTTAATTGGGTTATCTAGAATTTTAATGTCTAATTTCTTATTCTTTATGAATTTTGGAAATCGGTCCTTTGTTTGATGTAGGGTTGGAGAATATCTTTTCCCATTCAGTAGACTGCCTTTTTGTCTTATTGACTGTGTCCTTTGCTTTACAGAAGCTTCTCAGCTTCAGGAGGTCGCATTTATTTATTGTTGGGCTCAGTGTCTGTGCTACTGGGGTTATATTTAGGAAGTGGATTCCTGTGCCCATGTATTGAAGACTACTTACCACTTTTCTTCTATCAGGTTTAGTGTGGTCAGATTTATATTGAGGTCTTTAATCCATTTGGACTTGAGTTTTTGCTTGGCAATAGATATAAATCTATTTTCATTCCTCTACATGTTGACATCCAATTATGCCAGCACCATTTGTTGAAGTTCCTTTCTTTTTTCTATTGTATAATTTTAGCTTCTTTGTCAAAAATCATGTGTTCATATGTGTGTGGATTAATATCCGGGTCTTCAATTTGATTCCATTGGTCAACCTCTCTGTTTCTATACCAATACCAAGCTGTTTTCATTACTGTATCTCTGAAATAGATCTTGATGTCAGTGATGGTAATGCTTCCAGAAGTTCCAGAAGAATATAATTGCTTCTATTATATTTAGAAATGATCCTTGTATCCCTGATCTCTCCAAGACCTTTATCATAAAGGGGTGTTGGATTTTGTCAAATGCTTTTTCAGCATCTAATGAAATGATCATATAGTATTTTTCTTCCAGTTTATTTATATGATGGATTACATTGATAGATTTTCATATGCTGAACCAGCTCTGCATCTCTGGGATGAAGCCTACTTGATCATAATGGATGTTTTTTTGATGTGTTCTTGGATTTGGTTTGCCAGTATTTTATTGAGTATTTTTGCATCAATGTTTATGAGGGAGATTGGTCTATAATTCTCTTTCTTGGTTACATCTTTGTTTTCTTTTGGTATCAAAGTAACTGTAGCCTCATAAAAAAGAGTTTGGCAAGGTCCCTTGTGTTTCAATTATGCAGAACACTTTAAGGAGTATAGTTGTTAGCTCTTCTTGGAAGTTCTGGTAGAATTCTGCACTAAAACCATTTTTTGGTTGGGAGGTTTTTGATGACAGCTTCTATTTCCTTACAGTTTATAGGTCTATTTAAATTTCTCACCTGGTCTTGATTTAATTTTGCTATATGGTATCTATCTAAAAATTGTTCATTTCTTTTACATTTTTCATTTTTTTTGGAGTACAGGTTTTTGTAGTAAGACCTAATGATTCTCTGAATTTCCTCAGTGTCTGTTGTTATGTCCCCTCTTTGATTTTGGTTTTGTTAATTTGGATGATTTCTCTCTGCCTCTTGATTAGTTGGATAAAGGTTCGTCTATTTTCTCAAAGAATCAGCTCTTTGTTTCATTGATTCTTTGTATTATCTTCTTTGTTTCTATTTTGTTTATTTCAGTCCTCCATTTGATTATTTCCTGTGTTCTACTCTTCCTGGGTTAGTATGATTATTTTTGTTCTAGAGCTTTGTGGTGTGCTGTTAAGTCACTAATGTGAGCTTTCTTCACTTTCTTTATGTGGGCACTTAGTGAACTTTCCTCTTAGCACTGCTTTCATATTGTCCCATAGGTTTGGATATGTTGTGCCTTCATTTTTGTTGAATTCATGGAAGTCTTTAATTTCCTTGATCCAGGAGTGCTTCAGTAGTTGACTGTTCAATTTACATGAGTTTTTAGGCTTTCTGAATGTAGTATTGTTGTTAAATTCTAACTTTAATCCATGGTGATTCAATAAGACACAGGGAATTACTCCATTTTTTTGTATCTGTGGAGGTTTACTTTGTTACCAAGTATGTGATCAATTTTAGTGTCCTTTTCCATCTCTCCTGAGTGATTTTAGTTTGAAATCAATTTTGTTAGATTTTAGGATAGCTATACCTGCTTGTTTCTTAGGTCCATTTGATTGGAAAACCTTTTCCCAATGCTTTACTCTGAGGTAGTGTCTGTCTTTGAGGTTGAGATGTGTTTCTTGGAGACAGCAGAAGGCTGGATCCTCTTTTCATATCCATTAACTTACCCTGTTTCATTTTATAGGTGAATTGGGTCCATTAATGATATTAATGACCAGTGGTTGTTAATTCTGGTTGTTTTTAAGTAGTAGTGTTTGTATGCTTCCCTTCTTTGGGTTATATTGGTGGAGGGTTATCAAATGCCTGAGTTTTTGTGGGTGCATTTAGCTTCCTTGGGTTGGGGTTTTTCTTCTAGTACTTGCTGTAAGGCTGGGTTTGTGGGTATGTATTGTTTAAATCTGTTTTTGTCATAGAATGTCTTGTTTTCTTCATCGATGGTGAATGAAAACTTTGCTGGATATGGTAGTCTTGGCTTGTATATGTGGTTTCTTAGTGTCTGCAGCACATCTGCCCAGGACCTTCTGGCTTTCATGGTTTCCATTGAGAAGTCAGGTGTAATTCTGATAGGTTTACCTTTATATATTACTTGACTATTTTCCTTTGCAGCTCTTACTATTCTTTTTTATTCTGTATGTTCTGTGTTTTGATTATTATATGGTGAGGGGACTTTTTTTGATCCAGTTTATTTGGTGTTCTGTAAGTTTCTTGTACCTTTATAGGGATGTCCTTCTTTAGGTTGGGAAAGTTTTCTTCTATGATTTTGTTGAACATATTTTCTGTGCCTTTGAACTGGAGTTCTTCTCCTTCCTCTACCCCTATTCTTCTTAGGTTTGGTCTTTTCATGGTGTCCCAGATTTCCTGGATGTTTTGTGTTAATGTTATCTTTGACCAATGAGTCTATTTCCTCTTTAGTATCTTCAGCACCTCAGATTCTTTCTTCTATCTCTTGTATTCTGCTGGTCATACTTATCTCTGTAGTTCCTGTTTGTTTACCCAGGTTTTCCATATCCAGGATTCCCTTGGTTTGTATTTTCTTTATTACCTTTATTTCAGTCTTCAAGTCTTGAACTGTCCTTTACCTGTTTGATTTTTTTTCTTGGTTTTCTTGGGTTTCTTTGAGGGATTTTTTAATTTCTTCCAATTTTTTGTTTGTCTTCTCCTCCATTTCTTTAATGGAGCTTTTTCATTTCCTCTTTAAAGTTCTCCATCATTTTCATAAAGTTACGTTTAATGTCATTTTCTTCTACTTTTTCTGGGTTAAGATGATCAAGTCTTCCTGTTGTGTGACTGCTGGGTTCTGGTTTTACCACGTTGCTCTTTAGGTTGTTGGAGGAATTCTTACATTGGCACCTACCCATCTCTTCCTTCAAATGAGGCCAACAGTGTCTTTGCATATTTGTCCAATCCTTGCAGTGGTTGTCTGAGTGTCTGGGAGTTTTTCTTTGTCTGCTCTGTACTGTCAATGTTCGTCCTAGAAAGCCTCTGGGATCTCTATATGCCTGATATCTTGGTCTCTCCTGGTTTGCTCTCTTGGTGCTCTTTCTTAATCCCCTCAGTGTTGTAGCTCTGCGCTCTTAGATGGGGTTTGACTAGTAGCTTGGGGAGGCCAGTGGATGGGTTTGGGTTTGGGGGGAGCCTAGCCACAGGAAACTCCCTGCTGGCTGGCAAGAAAAGCCAAGGGACTTGGGGGAGGGGCCTGGGGTTTTGTCCCACTGTAGAGATTCTAGAGAGTGGGGTGTCCTGTTGTGTGGCTGTTCACACACCTCTTAATTCCCTGCACTATTGGAGCAAGCTGTGTTTAAGAGTTCCACCTAGGTTGCAGCAAAACTTTAACTTTAAAATAAAGGAATTAGCATTAATTTATTTAGTTATTTGGAAAGTAATAAGTTAAATAGTTTAATCTCAAATATATTTCAATACAACATGCTACTATGATTTTATTAAATATTTACTAAAATGTTTCTTTAAATTGACTTATTTTTATATACATGCATATGCCTGCCTGCTTGTCTGTATATGCACCATGTATCTGCCTAGTGTGTGTAGAGACCAGAAGAGGGCATCATACCCCAAACTCAGATCCTCTTGCTCTTAATCATTAAGCTGTTTCTCCAGCCCTGTAATTCATTCTTTTAGTTTAGATAAACTAAGATGTGCAAAGTGCAAAAGAAGAAATACATTTAAATGGAGTTCAAGGAGGAGATAGACACTGACCAACAATTTCAAAGCATAAAATAAGAACAACCTACATGTTCTTTCTGAAAAAAAAATATTTTAGGAAAGATTATGATTTCAAAGATTCTTCTTTTGAGGAAGAGTGTTTGAACTGCCTTGAAAGATAAGTTTGCATGACAAGTTCGATGTCCAGCATCGTTCTAGGCAACGAAACACAGAGTGGGACATTGCATGTTTGGATATCCTTGGTTGTCATTCAGTAATGCACTGGTGGTTGGTATAGATGAAAAATGAATTTCAGATTTGGGCCTCTCAAGCTCTGTTGGAATGCTTGGACACCTTTCTCTTCTGTGATGGGTGGCCACTAGATTGGTTTTAATCAGTGGAGTGACAAGAATCATTTGTTCTCTAGAACAAGTGCTCTGTCAGATGTATAAAGAATGGAGTAGGGAGACAAGGGAGACATGCTCACACTTTTCTTTATCTTACTGCAATTTTATTTATTTTCCTTTTCCCTCCAGCAGTTTTGAAGAAAACCAAAGGGTCTTCAGATCCTTTTAATACTATATTCAGAATAAGACTAAACTTGTATGCAACTTTAATTGAAATAACTTTATATAAATGATACCTGTTTAAAAGCATGCTCTGAACTATAAAAGTCTCAGATGAGTAGCTTCTCATATGGAAACAAAATGAAACAAAGAAACAAAAAACCCATATTTTTAACAGGAACATGACTCAGTGAGCAGACATAAACTGTGTGGGAAATGCTGGATTAATGGGACAATGTTAGAAGGAAGGAAAAAACCTTTGTTTGCGTATGTGTGTCCGTATAAAGTTCTACTGGTAACCACAGCTCCTTCTGAACAGAAAGTAAGATTTCCCTTTGGAAAACAGCTGCCTAAGTATGAAATATTGTTTGGGGAATGGCAGGAAGGTTTGTTTTTATGCAGCTACTTTGTAGCTCCTGGACAATTCATGACATACAAAATGGTACATTCACAAAAGCTCTGGTGTGAGAATAAGTTGGAAACTGGCAGAATTTTAGGTAAGACAAGAACTTGAGATACTTTAAAACAGTATGTTGTGCTGTCTTAGGCTTGGATGTGTGGAAATGCCCAGTGTCACAGATGCTCGGCATTCGTGTGCATGCTGTGAGCTCAATGTGCGTAGTGGATGAAACAGTCCTCTTAAACTTGTTGCCAAGTGTACTTGCATTGTTAAGCCTCTTTGTGTTATATCTCATTAACTATTCAACTGTATAAGGTGGAAAGGGAAAACACACTACAGACACATTTAACTGGAAAATGCCTGTTCCATGCCTCTTGTTTGGGATTCTCCCCATTTACATGTGCTCTGCAGTTACACTTGATTTTTGTTCCAGGTAAAAAAAAATTGTGTAGATCTGAATGTTTAACTTTGGGTCTGTGGGAGACCACTTAGCTTGTTTTTTTTTCTAAATATATGATCAATTAATAAAAGACATTTCTTTGTAAATATTTTCATTTTGGTCATCTAAGAAAATATGTGCTTTGTGAATAAATTCTTTACATTTTTCCTCATGAGTATTCCAGGAGGAAATGCAAGGTTGTTGCAATCTGTGTGTAGATATTTAATGATATTAGTTCAACCTAATTAAATATTCTTATTTTCTTTTGATACCTCTTGTGTGTAGGTATGGGGGTGATAGCATGTGAAGTAGACTATAGGAAAACAGTAATAAAAATTATACAAATGCAAATATGCATCTGTTTGAATTCAGCTATAAAAATACTCTTCCATTCTAGTTCTTGCTTCTCAAATATGTCTATTTCTTCTTCTTTTAAGCTTGTATAAAGAGATGATATTGTGTAGCCATTGCCTCTCAACTGAAGAGAGGCCAGAAGCTTCATTAGCTCAGAGAGTTACACGATTCTCAAGGCTCCTTTCTCAGGTTATACAAACAGCAAAGCATGGCTGGGAAAAGTTTTCTAAGAATCTGCCTTCAGACTGGGCAGGAAATATCAAGGACACAGGTTGTGCAAGCTGTCATCAGGCTGGGGTGGGCTTAATAGTGTCACAACTACCTTTGAATCATCTTTGTTTCAGTAATTAACCCCAATAAACTCATAGACTTATATATTTGAATGCTTAGTTATCAGGGAGAAGAAGTACTGTCCAGAAGATTAGGAGGTGTGGCCTTGCTGGCATAGGTGTAACTCTGTTGGAGGAAGTGTGTCACTGGGGGTTGGGCTTTGAGGTTTCAGAAGTTCAAGCCAGGCCCAGTGTCTCTCTCTTCCTGCTGCCTGTGGAACTGTATGGAGAATTCTCAGCTGCTTTTCCAGCTCCCTGTCTGTCTGTACCCTGTCATGTTCTTTGCCATGGTGCTAAGGGAATAAACCTCTGAAACTCTAAGCAGGTATGCAACAAAATGCTTTCTCTTAAAGAGTTGTCATGGTCATGGAGTCTCTTCACAGCAATAGAACACTGAGTAAGACAGGTATAAAAAAGGGTTGTGAGGCAATGCAATGGTTTCTCACAGAGCCACTTTGTTGGTCATAGTACATGTTTTTTATTGTTGTTGTTTTGTTTGTTTTTAGCAAATATGAGATGCACATCAGGTCTTTTAAGCATGTAGCTCAATGCCATTCTTAGTTTGGAACATAATACAATCAGTGGCTTGCTTCCTCTGAGCTTACTAAATGCAGTATTCCACAGCCATTTGTGTGATCACTGTCCAGTTTAAAGGGATGTAGGGCTCATCTTTAAAATGGATGTTGCATCTTATTTGTAGTCCTTTGTACTTGTTTGCCCTTACACCTTGAAGAGGTCACAGCAAGCACATTCAGTTGCACAGACTTGAAGCTCTGAGTGAAGTGACAGTTGACCATGAGCTGCCACTGCGCTTACACACTGTCCCAGTTTGCTTTCTATCCCTTTGATAAACAAGCAACTTTGGGAGGAAAAGGATTATTTATCATAAATGCTTATAGCTCATTATAAAGGGAAGCTAGTGCAAGAACTCAAGGAGAAACATTAAGACAGGAACTGATTAAAAAAAAAAAGGCCACGGAAGAATACAGTTTCCCGGTTTGTACTCCATGAACTAACTCTCAGCTTGTTACTTTTCTACAATCCAAGATGTGGGCCTTCCCACATCAATTATTAATCCGGAAAGTGCCTAGAAATGTGCACACAGGAAAATAGATGGAGGCGTTTTTCTCAGTTGTTGCTTCCTCTCCCTAGACGACTCTTGCTTATGTGGAGCTTACAAAAACCTAATGAGTATGCATAAATACTAGTTGTGTGTGTGTAGTATGCACCAGCAGGTGTGTATGGATGCCATATGGGAACGGAAACCAGAGGAGGATGCCAGGTGTTCTCCTGTGTTATTGTCAGCCTTTTCCCCTTGAGACTGAAGTCTACCTGAACTTGTAGAGGATCTGGCTGTCTGTGCCAGGCTTTTTCTTTTGGGCCACCAACCAACTCCCAAATCATGATGCTGAGGCTTATTATTAGTTTTGAATGCTTGGCTGGCTTAGACACATTTCTGGCTTGCCCTTTTAACTTAAATTAGCCTGTTTCTCTTTGTCTACCCTTTGTCTCATAG
The DNA here is from genome assembly GCA_004026605.1 of Ondatra zibethicus. Classification (NCBI taxonomy): domain Eukaryota; kingdom Metazoa; phylum Chordata; class Mammalia; order Rodentia; family Cricetidae; genus Ondatra; species Ondatra zibethicus. Next base: position 20,775 of record PVIU01012907.1, on the reverse strand, counting down.
ATTTTTACCATTTGTTACTCTCTTGCAGTCTCTATGCTTGGCTGACTGACAGCTGCCTGTCTTCTGGCCCTGGGCATCTCCTTGTTCTCTCCTCCTCCTATTCTCTCATTTCTTGTTTTCTTCTTTTTCTCCTCTCTCTCCTATTTATACCTTCTGCCTGGTATCCTCGTCTGTTCATCTCTTTCCTAGCTGTTTGCTATTTAGCTTCTTATTAGGCCAATCAGGTGCCCTAGGCAGGCAAAGTAAAGCAGATGCAATGCATCTTTACATAATTAGACACATATCTTTACATCATTAAACATATGTAGCATAAACAAAAGTAACACACCTTTAAAAAGCTAAAGTAATATTCTGCAACATAAGCAAATGTAACACATCATTGTCTGGTTAATATTCCACAACAGCTGTTAGTCAGGCCCAGTGTTTCTCTTACTTGTACCTGCCATATTACTAGAGTTACAGGTGTTTGTGACTGTGCTTGGTTTTTTACGTTATTCTGGGGATCTGAACACGGGGTTTTCATGCCTGGGACATAAGTACTCTTACCCACTGTAGCATCTTGTCATCTCCCAACAGTTAGAAGCTATCGATGACCATAAGAACTTGTGTACATGCTCCATTTTGACCTACCAATAAAAGAAGTTTATCCTCTGGACATACAGTAACAAAGAAAAGTAGAAAGTTTCTATAAGATAAAAGTTACTTCATAAACGTGACAAGAACCATGGCATCAAGATAACCTTAGGGATTGGACTGGCTTTATGCAACCTTAAGTGGCCATATTCTCTTTATTCTGTCTGTGATGATGCCAACTCCTAATTATCATGCTACTCTGTTGAGGACCCTGGATGCCCAAGATCACAGTGGCCAGAGCTCAAGAACAGTGTAGTATTTGGTCAAGGGGGATGGCCTTGTTCACTAGCCACAGAATTTATACTTGCTATGGACTTTACTTTTAGCACACAGGGTGAAAGGAAAAGAAAATAGATGCAGAAAAATACAGTTTGTCAGGCAAATATTCCAAAAGAATATCCTGGAAGGAAAGACAGAAAGGCACTTGTTCCTTAATCTGGACACAGGAGAACAGACTGCTCTCTGAAGACTTGGCAAGTGATGTCTTAATCCTGCACTGTGACATGTCAAAAACCATATCTGCTCTGCTTCTATTCTAGGTGCCTCGAAAGCACTCTCTTATGTAATCTCCCTTTTCCTAAATAAGAGGAACCAGATAAAGTTAGTGGAAAAAAACAGTGTTGGTTTTCAGTCCTAGAATACAGCTCACTGTGTTTAGATCCTAGCTCACTGACTTATGAGTCCAGTCATCATAGGTGATTCTCAAGCCTCAGTTTCCCATCTGTTAAAGGGATAGGATTGAGTCTTGCATAAAGTTGCTAATAAAATTATATTCTTTGGGTCTGAAGAGATGCCTCATCAGTTACAGGCACTTGTCGCTCTTGCAGCAGATCTAAGTTCAGTTTCCAACACTTATGTCAGGTCTCATACAGTAGCCTTTTAACAACTCTAGCTTCAGGTGACCTGATACCCTCTTCTGGATTCTGTGGACACCTGCATACACACACACACACACACACACACACACACACACACACACACACACACACACAAAATGCATAAACTAAAAATCAATCTAATATTCATTATACTATTGAAGTATTATAAAAAATAGTCTCTAAAGTAACATAGTATGTCTTGATAGGAGATATTAGTACAGAACAAAAAGATCCTTGGTATTAATTCAGTGGACATACACTTTAGATTGTGGCTATTTGTAATTGGTATGTTTGTTTTGAAAAATAAGATTTTTAAGTTACTACAAATTTAGAATATAACTGGTCTTTTTCAAAGGGCTCAACAAGTAACCACACATTTCAAATTTATAATAATCGTACAAAAGAGACATGGAAACTAAGAAATGGTTGGGTCCAAGGAAAAACAGTAAGATATTCTCTAGTCATCAAAATAAGCTAAAAGTCATATTTTAAGAAAACTGGATTATAGTAAACAATGACAAAAGTTGTCTAAAGTGTTTTCATGAATGTTGTCACCCTTATGTGCTAATCGAGGATTGCTACTATTCATAATTATGTACCTAGCTTGTTCTATTATGCTATTATGCTGTAAGTATTGATATCTTTATTCAGTGTATCTTCACTTAGAGTAGGGAGATGTTTGCCTGAAGATTACTGTTAAAAGAAGAAAGAAAGAAATATTTTCTTATGAACAGATGGAAAGAGTTGGGTATACTTTATTACCTGCTACTTTGGTCCAGGGTTTTTATTCATGATCATGGACATTTTTGATCAGTGCTCAGTTTTGATGCAATTTATGCCTAAGTACTTTTAATTTTGATTAGAATAGAACTAACATGTAGAGAAGGAACTGAACTCTCTATTTAAACTTAGCTCTATTACTTATTTTCTTTAAAGTCAGCTCAGAAGGTTGAGCTTCATAAGCCATTAATCTTTTTAAGATTTTTTTATGTATATAGTGCTGTATCTGCATGTACATCTGCAAGCCAGAAGAGGGCAGAAGATACCCTTATAGGTGGTAGTGAGCCACCTGTGGTTGCTGGGAATTGAACTCAAGACCTCTGAAGGTGTACCCAGTGCTCTTAAATGCTGAGCCATCTCTTCAGCCCCTATAGGCCATTAATTTTAATTGTATCATTTGTTTCATTATGAAAAAAATGTTGATATATTGCTATCACACACACACATGACCTAACTTCAAATTTCTTTTTAAGTAAATAATAATACTAAGAAATCAGTATTTTTCAGAATGTAAACACTAAGGGAAAACAGAAAGGATAGAACATACTCAGGATATATAAGACACTTGTAAATCAATAAACACAACAAAAATAACTAAAATTAGTAAAAAGAAATTGAGTTGAATCTGTGGCTCTTCACAGTGGGTGCTGTGCCTATTTAAGTGACGAAGACTCTGGATTGCATGGATGATTAATGAGCAGGTCAAATCTGTCCACCAGTGGTGTGTGAGTGCTGCAGTTTGGAAGGCAAAATGAGATCAATTCAACACTTAAGTTTGTGCTCCTGGCATAGGAGCAAAAGGTGAGGAGAAAAAAGAGCAATAGGGACAGAGGGGAGAGAAAATGACTACATACTAAGGTTGTATTTGAAGAGGCAGAATACCTCATGTCAAGGCTGATATCTGCATCCCATACCACATTTCTCCAAAAGACAACTGACAGCATCCTTGATAACAACATCAACCTTAGTTTCTGCTAGTAGTATTTATTAAAGGAAAAAAATAGAACAGGCCCAATCAAATTTAAAATTTATTTTCATATGAATTTATTTGTATGTGTAAGTGTGTGTATTTATGTGCTTATACTGTGTGTATATGAGCAAAGGCACACAGACTGGAGGATTAGAGTCAGTTCTCGCTGTCTGGGTTCTAGGGACCAAACTCAAGTTGTTAGCAATTAACTCTACCCACTAAGACATCTTAATTTTTTTAATGAGAATTTATATCAAGGGAAAGAGAAGTTCATCATTGTATGATGCTGTTGCAGGAACTCCATAGGTCATATGGAGTAAACATAGCCAATGGTGACAAATTGGATTGAGAAACTCTATTCTTATATATAAAGATAAAGCAGAGAAAATATCCGTTTGCTTTTGGCTAGCATCCTTTCTTCCCTAAGATTTTCTGACACAGAAAACAGGATATTAAAAATAAAAAAGCAACTTTGCAAAGTACTATACCAGAAGTCTGTTAATGAAAAAGCAGTGTGCAAATGAAGACACAAATGTTCATTCAAAGTGAGTTCTGCTATCTTAAATGATCTTTATTATTTCCAGGTATTAAAGGAGCATAAGTAAATCAGTAAGAACATCAGCATTTACAGGTCCAGCAACCAATTCTCTGTCTGCTGGTCACTGGATGCCCTCTGAGACATTCACCGGGATAGGTGGATCTGAGGTCCTCTATTTGTACACTGCTGTTAATTGGTGAAATTTAAACTTCAAAGAGCATATAGATAATGAATCAAATATCTTATACGGAAGAACTGGTATAAAACTATCAACTCAGGGCAGCTTGAGAAAAGCCTACAACCTTCACAACTTTCACTTTGATACTATGTCAAAGAAATATTTACATGCTCTATTCTTCCCTATCAATGTAATTAGTTACCCACAATAAGATCTAGCATATGTACATATATAATAAATGATTACCAACTTCTTGTCAATGTTCCTTTCTATGTGTCTGAGTCTCTGGGTTATGAAAAGCAACATAATTATTTCCATTTCATAGAGTTAAAGGCGTGATTTCTTCAGACTGTGTGAACTTTCTTTCCTTTGGAAACTCCCTTCCCATTTATTAATATGTGCATTTCTTACCTTTGAGGGATTCCTTTCCAACTGGAACTGTTGTGTACCCTTTATTTAGAATTTCAATAGTGTAATTTTGAAAATTCTCATCCTGTGGTGAGAGAGCAGTTGAGAGCACTGGCTGTTCTTGGGAAGAATCCATGTTTGATTACCAGTACTCACATGGGGGCTTACAACTGTCCATGATTCCAGTTTTGGGGATCCAATGTCTTCTTCAGGTCTCTTCAGGCATCGGCATATACATAATATATACACAAACATGCAGGCAAAACACCCATGCACATAAAACAGTAAAATTATAAAAGTTCTCGTAGTTCTTGCTATGCTTCCCATTTCAATGCAATGTATTTTTTTTTTTTAGCATAGTTACACAGATGTCACTCTTCCCTGTGGCCTCTTCTATCCCCAACAGTGTAAAGACACTGAGCCTTTGTTCAAAGACAGGAGTAGTCACCACAGTACACTCAGATTGACACTATTTGATTTCTGGAGGGAATGAATGTAACTGATTTCTGAGACAGAACTTAAGCTCTTAGTCTCTAATTACCCATTCAATTTGGGATATTAAAGCCTAGTTAGTTTCAAAAAATTAGAATTGTTGGAATTGTTTAAAAAAAATTAATACCATTCAAAGTGGACTTTTTAAAATGGAAGCTAATAAGTCACATGTTTTAGTGTAAACCTTCCAAACTCTTGGTAAATTTTGACTCTTAGAAATGAACAATCTCTAAAATAACATTGGCACTTCAAATTTTTTCAAGGTATTTACTCTCTTTTCTTTTTTAAACTACTTTATATATTATATGTTGATATAAGGTATGTATGATATGTATAACAATGGATACATACACGTTCAAATATAGCAAATGTCCACATAGAAACAGATGAGATGGATTTGACCAGTTATTTCTGGTTAACACAGCATTTCCATCTTCTTTGAATGACTGCTTACTCATAAAAAACACAAGGATGCTGGTTGAGATTATCTGAAACTCCTCCAGATCAGTGACTCAGATAGTTGGTACAATACCTACTTATATGAACTATAAATTGAACAATGTTGGACCAAAATTATCTCAGGACCTGTACCTCAAGGCTTGTAGGACAGAGAAAAACCTGGTTCGAGTTCAGGGCCTGTACTTCAAGGCCTGTAGGACAGAGAACAGCCTGGCTCGAGTTTGAAGGATAGTAAAAGCTACCCAGTGAGGATGAGACAGCAATATCTAGGTAGATGCCCCTCCAGCCAGAAGGAGGGCTTGGCTGGCTCTCATTGGCTAGAGGCATTTCCACATCACAGGATGTCACTTAACCTATATAAGCTGATGCTCACAGTAATAAAATGAGTTCCTGCTTTGACTTGACTTTGTATCGCATCTGATTGTCCTGTGTCATGGGGCTGCCGAAAGCGTGGATAGCGTACTCACCTTTCCCTGGGGAATAAGGCTAAGGAGGGCTAGCAGAACAATATATAAGACTTTTATGTTCTAATAATGATTTTATTTCTAGAAGCCCTAATATATGAACTCTGTCTAAATATGTATAGTTGATAATGATCCTTTCTTAATATCTATTAGTAAAACTCAAGTAAAGCTTGGGCCCTGGTCTGTCTTTAGCTTCTGCCATTTCCGTCTATTTACAGTCTGTAGGCAGCATGAACTTTCACTCCATTTTCTAGTCCTTGTGCTTTGAGGAAGAGTAGCCTTCAGTAGCTCCTCTGTTGCAAAGCTCAGCTGATAGTGGAAACAGACAAGTTGTGGCTAAATCAAAATTGATAGCTGTGTAATGGAATTTTACTGACTAGTGATAAGGGGAAGAAGAAAAATTCCTGATACCATAAAGAGCTTATAATAAACATTCTTGAGGAACAGCAGTGCAGCTGCCTCAGCACTTTGTTTTGTTAAGTAAATGCCTGCAGCAGCTGCAACCCTGCAGGTTGGCCTATGCCTCTCCTTCTATGGTCTCCCATTACTCAGTGAACCTCTAGTGTCCTCGGAAATGTCCAGTACTGATTTATGACTATAAGACTTTTTCAGGCAAATTGAATATGAGAGCTTAAAGAGTAGTTAATATAATATAAGCAAATATTTTAAAAGCCTTTATTATTGAGAAGAAACCTTTTTAATGTTTTTGGTCAGACTGACTGTCTGCCATGATTGGTTTTGATGAAAAAGAAGAACCTGGCTGGCTGCTATCTATGGCAGGGAAGGGATGCTAGCAATTGCATTATCCTGCTTAAATCTCAAGCGAACAAGCTAATAGCTTCTAATTGGCTAACTAGTCATCTTTTGATTCCAGGCCATTAGTGCCATCATACAATGAGAAAGAGCTTGCTTGAAATTTTTCCACATGTATCTCAACACCTAATGCTAATGAGTCAAGTTCAGGTTCTTTCTTTACATGCTAGAAACCACAGAAAAAAACATGTCTTAACTTACAAACAGGAATAAATGATTTTCCTGGTCCTCTGGTTCTTACAATCATGTCCTCTCATCTTCTGCAATGCACACTGAGCCTTGGGCGCAGGGATGATGTTATCCATGTATTAATTGGGGCTAAGAATTGTTTCTCCACGTGCTGATTAGTTACAGTTTTCTGTAATGGTCTCAGTATCTTAGAAGGAGAAGTTTCTTTGATAAGGGGTGAGAAAAAATTGGCAGAGAGGCTACACCCATAAAGTTTCATCAGCATAGCTGCATAAATAAGACCTAAACAGTGACGACACCAGTGGAACTGTGGAAGGCTGAGACTGGGAGAAACTGTCCTCCACTCCCAACTGGTTATCTAGGACCATGTGGTGAGCCTAGAATTCTAAACATACAGTGACACAAGTAACACACGAACTAAACATGTTGTATGTATATATGTAGAGAGAGTAGTGTGTGTGTGTGAGTGTGCTTGTGATAACAATTAAGAAAATACAGGCCATGAATTTGAGGGAGAACCAGGAAATGCATGAGGGGCATTAGAGGGAGGAAAGTGCTGTGGGTTAATCATTCTGTGTGCTGGGAATATGGTTCTCATTGGTTAATAAAGAAACGGTTTTGGCCTACAGAGAAGCAGAAAAACGCCAGGCGGAAAAGCCAGGAATAGTGTGAGAGAAACAGGAACCAGCCATCCAAGAAGCAAGATGCCTGCAGACCAGTAAAGCCACAGCCACATGGCAATACATAACCCTGATAGAACTGGGTTAATTTAAATGTAAGAGCTAGTTAGCAATAAGCCCAAACTATAGACCAAACATTTGTAATTAATATTTAACCTCTGAATTTAATTAATTAATTAAAAAGGATCTGTAAGATGGGGCAGTACAAAGAAACCTCTGTTTACAGAAAAGCAAGGGGAAAATGATGCAATTATAATACAAGGAACAATATATAATATATAATATAATAATATATAATATCAAGAAACAAGACAAATTTATAAAAAGTAATTGATTCTGTACATTCTGTGACAAACTTTTCATCCCCACAATAAACACCACCTCTTCCAGGCTAGCAAAGACTGAAGTGAGTTCTGAATCCCAGTGTCAGTAAGATGGAACCAGTGAACCAGCCAATGACCCTGCCTTGCTGATTTATGATCCCTGATGATACTTACAAGCTCTCAGTTCTACCTTTGTACATATATGTATTCCATTCTCATTTTTAATGACAAAACACACTTAGCTATGTCTGCTTGAAATGTTGCTGAATGCTTCTGCTGAACAGATGATTAGCAATCACTAGTTTACTGTGGATTCAAGCCCAGAAATAGTACAGGTAAAGATGAGGACACACCTATGGCCTTCTCTCCTCCCAGGGCAAAAGTCAAGTCCAGTTTGGAAGTGACTAACACAGAGATGAATACTGCTAAATTAGAGAAGAATTTTTCTTTTGATGTTCTTAGGAACCTGTTTTTAACTTCCCAGTAGGGACACATTTTCTAGTGAGAAATGTTTTCTTTGAATTATTAACTTTTGTTTTTTAAGTAATAGCCAGGTGTTGAGTGTGTTTTGAAAAAAATATAAACAAAACCATATATCTGTACTTCTAAAGTAATTATACTTCCATATATGGACCAATATTCTAACTACTGTATCCACAAGCAGAAATAACTAAATTTGTAAAAATCCAGTACATGTTTTCTAAATACTACAGTGCTGTGACTTCCAACCTGAGTGTGAAACTAAGCTTCATAATATTTGCTTTGTGTGAAAACTCAAGCACATGACTGAATCAAGAACCATTTATATAATGTGCCTTGATTTTTCTTCAGTAATGAATTGTTGGAAGGAAGGAAGGCATGGAGGGAGGGAGGGCGGGAGGGAGGGAGGGAGAAAGAGAGGGAAATTTTAGAAATCATTGATTGTAAGATCCAGAAGACCACTTGCTGCAGGGTAGTATCTGTTAGACACGACAGTAAGCTGCTCCCATGAAATTTCAGCAATAGGGTCGTCTAAGCATGACTTGCACAATGATGATAACAGCAAACATGCCAATACAGATGGGAAAATTTCACAAGGTCCCATCCCTTATGGAAAGGTTATGGGCAATTAATGAATCAGTTTTCTTTATGAATGTGCCACTGAATAGATTATTCAACCTCAAGTGGTCAGCCCAAAACACATATGCATTCAAGTAGCACTTAATGTGCTCAGAGGGTAATAAGCTACGTGTAACAATAATAATTAAAGAAAAAAAGGGTTGTGAATTCTAAGAGTGAGTCAGGGAAGTACAAGAGGAATTGGAGGAGGAAAAGGAAAAGTGGAAATAATGTAAACTTAGAGTTTCTTTTTGAAATTCTAAAAAAAAATATTAAAAAAGTGAAACATCAACAACCAAAACCCACCCACCCAGCAACCAACAAAATATCAAGAACAGCATCCCAGAAGGTGTAGGGAGCTATGTCACGGCTGGCGGTGCATAACGAAAGAAGCAGGAGTTTTCAACTGAGAAGAGGAGCCACGTGATGAGCTCATACTTTGTAAGAAACGCCAATGCTAGACGTCAAGGAGAACTTGAATAAGACAAGGAGTTGAAGGAATGTATCACTAGTGAAATAAGGCTGACTACAAAACTCATTAACTTATTTCTGAGGGAATAAAAGGCCACTACTCACTGTAGTCTCAAAGCCTTTACTTCTATTGGTTTATTGATAAATACTTATAATTATAATGCATTTAGCTACTCATATATAGAGACCCTCATCAAATACCAGGAATATAGTTACATTTTTGCATAATACTCACATAAAATTGTTATTTATCATGGTCATTTTAAGAGATAGGTCATCTCAAAAACCAGTGTTTAATGAGAGTCATTTTACATGAAAGGCACTTACAGGTAGTATTAGGATTATGTTGGCCTTCCCTGTCACCTAGTAGGGTGAACCCAGGCAGTACTTTGTCCCTTTAAGAGACAAACTCTGCCCACTCCTAATCTCCCTTTTCCTGCCTAGGCAAACTGGCCTTGGCCCTCTTCTCTGTCTCTCCTGGCTACCATTCTTCTGAAGAGGCAGCTCTCTCTCCCCCCTTTCTTCTCTCCTCCCTTCTCTCCTTCTCTCTCTGTCTCTCTCCTCCTTTCTTTCTCTCTGTCTATGTCTCTCTCCATTCCTCCCCCCCACACTGTCCCAATACCCTCTTCTTAAATAAGCTCTATATTGAAGCTCTCTTTGAATGGCATATTCAGTTTCTTGACCGCATTCCTCATCCACCATGGATCCCTCTGAGGTCCCTTTCACACTATAAATCATAATATTGGTGATATGATAACTCAGGATATGAGGAGCTAAAGATATCTTGGGGTTCAAGAAGGTGTTTTAAGGTATATAAATGCTAGTTATTAAGGTGTGTACCTGCAAGTTATAAAGGTCTGAGGATAAGAACATTTCAGAGTATAAGAAAATGATTTAAGGTGTACAATGCAAGCTGTCAGATTTCTCTCTCATCATGCTGCGTTCACAGTCTTAACATTAATCAATAAGATTCTGATAAGCTATTAATCTAGCTCTGGCAGATTACTACTGCTACTATATTGGAAGATCAAGATTTTAACTTCTCTTTGGTCATTCTCTAAAGATACTTTTTATTGTGCAAAAATATCTTTTACAGTCATTTCTAACATGAGTATACTGTCATTTCTACAGGACAAATTTCAGTACAGATTATAAGCAGTAAAATGCTAATGTGTCTAAAACTCATGTTTTCACAAACTCAAAATGTTATTGTAAGTTCTAGGGAGTCAAATTGAAGGACTAATCTCAAACATGTCAGTTGCACCCCTCCCTCAATTACAAGGTCCTAAGCAGACCAAACCTCCCAACTTTTCCCTGGTCCTGACACCCTCCCCTTCAATCACCAGGACCTAAAGAATTTTTTTCCTTCCAAATCTTAACCATGTTCTTTGTTCTACCAACACCTCACCAGGTCCAAGAGGCACAAGACAGTGCCAAAGAGCCTGGACAGCAGTGAAGAAGCCAGGTACATCAGGACGTGGCCAGCATCCCAACTTTCTCAGGTCCCCCAAGATTTCAATACCCACAAATCAGCAGGAGGCAGCCTTGAGAATCCAGCATCCCTATCCCTGTCCCAGCTGCTGTCCCCTTTAATTTCCCCACCCTTTTATGATAAGAGAAAGACAAGAATGTTAGGATTTAAAGGCCTTCCCTGTCACCTGGCAGGATGGACGCAGGCAATACCCTGTCCCTTTAAGATACAAGCTCTGTGCACTCCCAATTGCTTTCCTCTTCCTGCCAAGGTAAGCTCACCTGGGGGGGGGCTTCTCTCTCTCCACCTGCCATTCTTCTGATGGGCAGCTCTGTCTCTCTCCTCCCTTTTCTCTCCTCTCTTACTACTTCTCTCTCTCTCTCTCTCTCTCTGTTTATGTGTCTCTCCCTTCCTCTCTCTACCTTCACAATACCCTCTTCTTAAATAAACTCTACATTCAAGCTCTTTTTGCATGGTGTATTTGGTTTCCAGCCCATATTCCTTACCAGCCATTGGACCCACTGAGGTCCCTCTTGAGCTGTAAATCATAACAGATAGCATCAAATTCTCAAAGATATTTGGGAAAATTTGGAAATAAAGTCCAGTCATCACAAGGCTGTGAGCCATAGACTTGTGTAGTACAGCAATAAAATGAATACATGGGCTTAAGTGTGTGTTAAATCCATTTAGATAAATAAATTTGGGTGAAGAATTAATGACATTGAACCAAACACTACTGACAAATAAGGTCTTTATATTTATTTTAATATTCTCTGATTCTTCTTGCTCAATAGATATTAACTCATGAGTTCCTACTGTTTATTATATCAGGGTACATATTGTTATGTTTCATAGCCCCCTATAAAATAGTAGGGTTAAGAACCTGAAAATAACCTAGAGGCCCCTCAACCGAAGAATGGATAAAGAAAATATGATCCATTTACACAATGGAGTATTACTCAGCTGTAAAAAAGCAAGGTCATCATGAAATTTGCAGGTAAATGGATGTAACTAGAAAAAGTTATCCTGAGTGAGGTAACCTAGAGTCAGAAAGACAAACACGTACTTACTCATAAGTGGATACCAAATATAAAGCAAAGGATAACCAGACTGCAACTCACAAATCCAGAAAAGCTAGGTGACAAGGAGGATCCTCAGAGGGATGCACAGATCTCCCTGGGAAGGAGATATAGCTGAGCTCTCTTGGGTAAACTGGGGCCATTAGAGGTGAGGGATGGACGATGAGAATGTGAAAGAACAGGATGGTTGAGTTGGGGGAGGGATGGAGTGGGAGAGCAATGAAAGAGATGTCTTGATAGAGGGAGCCATTATGGGGTTAGGAAGAAATCCACCAGAGTGACCCCAGCTAAGACTCTTAGCAATAGTAGAGAAGGTTCCTGAACTGGTCTTGCCCTGTATTCAGATAGATGAATACCCCAAATTTCATCATAAAGATTTTGTCTAGTAACTGATAGAAGCAGATGCATAGATCCACAGTCAAGAACCAGGACAAACCCTGAGAGTCCAGGCAAAAAGAGGGAAGAGGAATTAAATAAGCAAAGGGGGCAGGTCAAGATCATGAGGAAATCCACAAAGATAGCTGACCCAAGCTCATGGGAACTCACAAACTCTAGACAGTCAGCTGTGGAGCCTCCATAGGACTGAACTAGGCCTTCTGCATGTGGGTGACAGCAGTGTAACTTGGTCTGTTTGAGGGGTCTCTTTCAGTGGGACCAGGATCTATTCCTGGTGCATGAGCTGACATTTTGGAGCCTATTTCCTATTATGCAATGCTTTGCTCAACCTTGATGCAGGGGCAAGGGGCCTGGTCCTGCAGCAACTTAATGTGCCAGGCTTTGTTGACTTTCCATGGCAGGCCTTAGCTTTTATGGGGAGTGGATGGGGGTAGGTTGGGGAGGAAGTGGGGAGAGCAGGGGAAGGTGTGTGTGGGGGGTCAATCTGGTTGGTATGTAAAATGAATAAAAAATTAAAAACAAATAGTAGAGCTACTGCTTTAATATTATATTATAGTTCATCTAAAAATATTCTCCTAGCATCTAAATGCATATATACATTAATATATATTGCATGGGTAAGTATTATATAAAATTTTCATAACTGATGATTAATGATTTTATATTTCTTGATTTTTTCTCAACATATATATGAACAAATCAAGTTCTTCAGCTTGTTTCAGTACACATGTCATTTATCTGAAAATTTATTAATGATGTATTTAGCAATATTTAACGTTATGATTAATAATGACCTATTGATATTAATTTATATTATAGAATATCTACTTGGACTCTTTCAATATATATTAACTTCTATCATATCTTACAAATTAGTTGAGTTTTATTTTATCTTAACACTGAGTACATTAAAATCTAGTAGTCTGCAGCACAAAAAAATGTACTACTTAAGATGGCTTGGTGATTTATGAATTTTGTTTTATTTTTTCCTTCCCTACTTGTGAGGCAGGAATATAGAAAATTTCTCTTATACTATGAGCATAGCTCAAACCTGTTTGTTTGTATTCTGTCGCTCTCTCTCCCCTTCCCACAGTTCTTCCTTTACTTCCATATTCTCCTTCAGTGCATGTATGTAAATGGTTATAAACATACATTCTGTACGTAAGCATCCTGCTGAAGTGTTTTGGAATCTTTCTGAGATGTGGTGGGATAAAGTTAGAATTTCATACATAAATATCATATTTAGATCTCTGCCACCCTACCTCTTCCAACTGCAACTCTGATTATGATATCCTTTCAAATCCACCCCTCTTCTTCAATAATTAGGTATTAATACACACACACACACACACATGCATGCACACACACACACACACACACACACACAGACACACACTGTCTTAGGGTTTCTATTGCTGTGAAGAGACAACATGACCATGGCAACTCTTATAAAGTAAAACGGTGGCTCACTTACAGTTTAGATATTTATCCCATTATTACCATGGTGGGAAGCAAGGCAGCATGCAGGCAGACATGGTGCTGGAGGAGCTGAAAATTCTTACATCTTGACTTGCAGGTAATAGGAAGTGGTCTGAGCCACTGGGTGTGGCTTGAACATAAGAGACCTCAAAGCCCACCTCACAGTGACACATTTCCTCCAACAGGGCCATACCTATTGCAGCAGAAGCTTATCTTCTTAATAGTGACATTCCCTATGATCTTATGGGGGCTATTTCTTTCAAAGTATCACACACACTATAGAGTGCTTTCAGTGTTATTCATATGGACATAAGTTTAAGGCTGATGACTTGGGAATTGATAACTTACAAGAGATTTTGTTCAAGGGAAAAACAAAAACAAATTTCCCTTCTCTCAGCAGTCATTGGTAGTACCTAGCTCTTTAAGCTGTTAATGTCAAATATTTTAGTTTATATATGAAGATTATCTGAGGAATTAAATCCAAACTAAGACAAAACAATATTTCATGTCTTTGGAATGTAAGAAGTGTTTCTTTAGCATTTATATAACTGTGATAAGCCCTTGGTGTGAAGTACAGGTTATCTTGGTAAATAAATCAAAAATGTCAGAGCAGATCTTTGGTTACAAAATACCCATTTTCATAAGTCACTTTACAAGGTAAAACTGTTGATCATTCTCATCTATATCCATGTTTTTCATGAAAAGATACCTGATAGTCTCTGTATCAAACTACCTATTCATTTTTCCATCTGTTTGATCACAGTCTAAGTACTTATTAATTATAGTAGAGGGCTACATAGTATAACAAGATCAGTCATTTTAACAGATTTAAAACAGTGGTTTATGTGATGGTTGAAGGAGATGGAATATTTTAAAAGATAACTTTGGAAGAGAATCCTTAAAACTCAGCATGTGAGGCTATGGCACCGAGGCCGTTCTATTTCTAGAATTTGCAGTGAGATATCCTGGGCTAAATCTATTCTATTTCCTTTGTATTTAGTGATTGATGAGCAGTGTCCTGGCTATCACATATCCAACACAATTTTAGAAAGAAAAAAAAAAAGAAGAAGAAGAAGCCCCAAGGGCAAGAAACTCAGAATAATTGTCCAGGTGCTACATATATGAGGAATACAAACATAGCTAGTGACAAAATGTGAGACATTGACCTCTGTATTATATGTGCTTTCTGAATGACCACAGTTTTCCCTTCCCCACATTTCTCCTCTCCCCATGATTTAAGCTGTCTCACAGACTCCCACGATGATTTGGGGAAAAGGCACTCAAGGATTTGTAATTTGTTCAGCCTTTCTCTCAGAATGAAAATAATATCCTCTTTGCAAACTTATTTTCAACAGCTGGCAAATGAATAAAACTTCAACAATTTTTTTTTGGTTTTTTTGAGACAGGGTTTGTCTGTGTTGTTTGGAGCCTGTACTAAAACTCACCCTGTAGGGCTGGTTGGCCTCGAACTCACAGAGATCTGCCTGCCTCTGCCTCCAGAGTGCTGGGATTAAAGCATGCACCACCACTGCCCAGTTAACTTCAACAATCTTAACAAGCTTCATATACTCTTTATAACCACATTCTTTTCTGTTGCTCTGCTTTTCTTTACAGAAGAAAGTCTTGGGAGATCATCACTGTCCTCTCCAAGCAGACATTCTAAGCCTTGTTCTCAGACTATCACCCATCTTATTTTAATAGAACTTATCTTGACCTAGTCCCCAAATATCTCAGTTTATGAAAACTTGTAAGATATTTCTGACTCATTTTCATACTTCTCTGTTGATCACACATAGTCTATTTGGTCTATATTCTTCCCTGACATCCAGAATATCTTAATATACTGGATTTCGTCCTACCTATCTCATGTTTTTCTTTTCTTTTTTGCTCATTACCTAGTGTCTACTCTTTTTGGATCTCTTTTTTTCTTGGTGATGGTTCTATTTTCATTTATTTTGCTGTGGTATAATGTCCTGACAAGAACAGCTCACAGGAGAAAGGGGTTCATTTAAGGTTGCAACTCTAGTTTACAGATCATCAACTGAGAAGAAATCAACGTAGAACTCAAGCACACAGTGTCACTGCATCTAATGTCAATAGTAAAGAAGAAAATAAATGCATCCTTCCCTGCTTGCACCTAGATTTCTCCTCTTTTATCTCTTTCACCAGCTTTTTTTTATATAGGGAATGTGTCACTAAAGAAGCAGTTTAATCTCCTACAGTCATGTTCATGGGCCAATTTTTTCTAATAATTCCTCATTAAGACTATATTTACAGGTATTCTTGGTTATTTCCAGATAATAATTATAGATAACTAGCAAAGTAGCTTACTTTTTTCTCATTGTCACTGGCATGATTATGCCTTCCTAGAATAGAAGTACATTAAATCTGGAAGGGACCCTTTTATATGAAATTCATGTAAGTAACTTTCTACTTTACATCTTGTCTTGGAGATAGAGGACTTCAGTTCCTCTTTGTGTAGCTTCAAAGCTCTTCCTCATACTGACTTTTCTTTATTGGAAAATGTTAGATTCTTCCAGTTGTACAGATAAAAAAGCAAACTCCTAAAAGAAGTATCCAATGTAAACTCAGTGTTTTCACTGAATCATTTGCTATTTTCACCTGGTGCAGACCAGCAGCAACATCCCAAACCACTGTCATCTCCCACATAGGAGAACTCTAAGTTTCGTATTTCTTTTTCTTTTTTTGTATCGTAATCAATATATTGATGATGATGTCCCACTCTCTGAGAACATTTCAACCTTTGAGTTAAACAACTGGTATGAAAGACCAAGAGCACATTGTCACTACAGATCAGGCATTTATTTCTCACATTCTAGTACAGTATAGCTCACCAGTAGTTCTGAGGAAAAATATGGTATTTTATGTTGGGATAGAAAAAAATCTATAACAAATAATACAGAAAACAAACAAAAAGACAAACCTCAGTGTTCTACCATAAATGACATTTTCAGTTTGATTATATCATAACCTGAAGCCGATAATTAAGGTATTGAACAGTGGATAGTCAAGGGAAGAAGGGAAGATAGACATCTTAGGGTCCTATCCTACATCATCATTGGGCTCATCTATATGATTCTAATACCCTACCCTCCAATCTCACATTTCTTTGATGGATTCTGTGAACCACCCAGCAAGTTAAAGAACCAGCTTGGAAAAGCTCTTAGAGAAAGCCAGAAACAATGTAAGTTACTACAACTCTTTTCCAATGAAGACTTGAGTCATGTGGCCAGTGACAGAGTCACATGGCCAACTCTGTCAATTTGAAAGTCTGAAGAAAAAAATTAAAAAAAAAAGTGCAATGGTTGAAAGGAGGCCAATTCTTCTTGAAAATGCTGTAATGGGCTTAGCTGCAAGGTATTCCAAGATTAGCAATAATCAAAATTTGAGATAGGAAGAGCTAATCACTGTCAACCTCAATTTGTGTACTCAATTTTCATTTCCTTTATCAATAGTGATGGCTTTATATTCATAATAGTGGTTCAGGCCAACAGTTTTGCCCCAAACCAGTGTCATCTCCCACAAGGAAGGAGAGCTCTCTGTTTAATATTTCTTTTTCCCTTTCTATCCAAACAATGTGCAAGCCAATGTTATTCCATTAACAATAAAGTTTTTCAATACTTCATTTAACTAAAAAGGAACATAAGCCATTAGCCCCACCAAAAGCATTTTTAAAACTGTCTCCTCTGATACTTCTCTTCTGGTGCTTTCTCAATCAATGGGCTCTTTTAAGTCACCAGAACAAAGCTGACATTTTACTGCTTGAGTTACTCAGAACACTTAGTTCTTTTTATTTACTGGCAGATATCTGGATCTTAGAATAATGCCTAGGATATATCATCTGTTCACTATATGTGAACCTAAAGAATTTGTGAATCCTTGATTTAATAAGAAAAGTAAACGCAATTCACAGTGAACTCCTGCTTTAGTAGGGCCAAGTCATTTGCCCATAAAAGGGAACATGATAAACCTCATGAATGATAGTGATCTCTAAGGTAAATGGTGAAAATTGCAACATAATTGACATGATAATCTAACATGCAGTACAGTTTCATCTACAAATGACACTTAAGCAGCTGTAGTGATTTGTGTGTGATAAATTAAACAATTATCATTATGACAGTTGCCTGTACAGTTCAAGAAATACATTAGCAAATCCTTGGTGACCAAAAGGCATTTTTAAAATATTATCTACTTTGTGTATATGTGCAGATAATGTCAGATACTTTTAGCTAAATATTCTAACTTGCATGTTCTTTCAATACAAGGAGAATAAGTGCTAAAATAGAGCTAATGTGCTGTAGTAAACTTAAGAATGACAGAGCAGGGCTATTCCTTGCAGTCCACAGATAAGTGCTGAAATGCACTTTATAGAGAGGAAAATGCCAATGGTCACATATCAGTTTAGTATCTTGATTATTTATTTTGATTTCAGCAGCTTTGTTTATATCTTCTTACCTACAGCTAAATCGCGTTATGCCTAATGAAAAATACACTTTTCCCTACTATTTCTTTCCATTAACCCATGTAACAAAATCCTCAGATCTTGCTTGTCTTTGTCTTCAGGCTGGCATCTAAACACATAGTTGTACAGAAATAAAGAAAAGCACTCTCACATTTTCTAATTCTAAAAAACACAAAGGTAGTGGAGTACATGCATGGTGCAACATATGTCAGACTCAACACATTTTTCCTTGATTGTAGCTGAGACAAAGAGTGAAGATACCAGAGTGACTGCAATGATCTTCAGTATTCAGAGGTAGCTCCAAGATGATAAATAAGCCAGAGTGTTTTATACCCACCCATGCAGAATGACTTCTAGTTCCACTTTCTACGTCCCTATGTTTTATTTATGATTTCAAATTTGTATCAATATATAACAATGCATACCAACATAAAATATTTAAGACTAGTAGTTTTTTTAAACTTAAAATTAGATTCAATAACCTACCCTTTTTAATCTTATCATTTCTGTATCCCCTTTTCTTTTCAGAATGAGATCCCTCAATCTAATCTCCTGTTTTTAGCTTTTGTCCTGACCATTACCAATAACAACTTGGAACCAACCCCCCAAACAATGACAAGTATCCATAACCCATTGAATGACCAAAAACCAACCACCCCACCTCTTGGGAATGTTGGCATGTGTACACTAGATTGCTTCCTACTATTTGGGGGAGGGGGAGGGTGATGGCATCTCTAGAGAACCCTAAGAAAATCGAGAAAATGTTCAAGACCAGGAAGAGCTGCCTTTATCATTTGTTGTCCAGTGTTTGTGCAATGGGGAAGTGGAGGGCTTAATCTCAAGTCATGGCTAGGGTAATTTTTGAGGCTGGAGCATCTCAGCTAGCCACCTTGAAGTTGTCCTGAATAGTGTATAGACCAAAGCTGATCTTCAGATGGTGTTCATTAGCTTAGTGCCATTACTACAATCCAGGTGAAATTGCTTTTATGGGGTGGGGGGAGAATTGTCCTTTTGGAAATGTCACTGTTAGGAATGACCAGGGATCACTGCAGAAAACTTAAACATTTTAAATGCCATAGGCAGCAGACCTTGGAGAAGTTTAAGGACCCTGCTTTGTTATGTACATACAGAGTGCACAAACTTAATTCCTAGTTATCTGATTCAGATTCAAGCACAAAATCATGTATAGGAAGTTATATTAAGCCTTTTTCTAGAATTAATACTCTATGTGACCATTAATATCACAATGGAAAATATATATAAATCTTTTAAATTGTGAGAAAATATTTATATATTAAGAAATATTTTAATGAGTCAAACTAAAACCAAAGGACTATGAGATTAGTATTAATAGAATATTCACTTAATTTTGGATTTTCTCCTGTCCCATACCAGGCAAATCTTCCAACATGAGTCAGAGATTTTGGATTTTACTTTCACAAGCATACTAGGCTTTAGAGAAGGAACAAGCCATGCTCTAAATCCAAAGCCAAATTTAATTATTAATTGACTTGAGACTACAAAAAGATCATAATGATCATTTGTCTTATTTGTCTTTAGAGAAGAGAAGAAACAATCATTTGGGAAGATTTAGGAAATTTAGGACAAATAGAAATATTCTATGCCATTAGGCCAATTAACTCTTCTTTTTGGGACATTTTCTCTGGATGATTTGTCCTTTTAATTCAGTTGTCTCATTTGTCCAGTTATTGTCAATTTCCTTAGCTGGATCCTGCCTTCATTCTCCTGGAAAGTCAAAAAACAAAACAAAACAACAACAAAAAAAAACAACTTGCCCCAACCTTAACATTTGGGAGTTTCATTTTTAGCAGGTTATATCTGAGCAAATGACAGACATTTGTTATATCTTAATTTATATTTAATGTTCATGCTGTTAGCTGTACTATTACCACTTTTAATCAAGAAGTCTCTTCTGCTCAAATTCAATCTTTATTAATTTTGACAGTATCCATATCTTTTCTTCTCCTGTGGAAACAAAAGCAAAACCTCTTTCCCAATGAAACACATATTCTGGCTTCCATTCTGAGGTTAGCACCTCTTTAAAGTATGCAGGCTAATTTAATTCAGCAGTTTTTCTGTTATACAATGTCTCTCCACAGAAGTAGTTCTTTGCTCATTCATTAGCACTTAAAAAATTTAAAGTTAGTAAAACATTATGCAGTCTATCTTTGGTGATCTTTATTACCCCTTTCTCTTTATTAAGCTTATCTTTTAGAGTGTGATTATATCTTTCTATAACTGCATGCCCTGTAGTATTGTGTGGTTTACCTGTAATATGCTTTATATTGTAATGTGCAGAAAACCCGTTTCATTTTACTAGAACCATATGCTAAAACATTGTCAGTTTCAATTTGTATGTAACTTCAAATAAATGTGTAATTATAGGTTCAGCCTTTTCAGAACTCAAAATAGTTTCCCATCGATATCCTGAATATATATTTATGGTATGGTGCACATATTTTAATTTTC
>PVIU01012906.1:0-58090 GCA_004026605.1 Ondatra zibethicus | reverse complement strand
CATTCCCACCAGCAATGGATGAGTGTTCCCCTTACTCCACATCCTCTCCAGCATAGGTTGTCATTGGTGTTTTTTATTTTAGCCATTCTGACAGGTGTAAGATGGAAACAACCTAGATGCCCCTCAATGGAAGAATGGATAAAGAAAGTGTGGCACATCTACACATTAGAGTACTACTCAGCAGTAAAAAAAACAAAACAAAAAAAATGACTTCTTGAATTTTGCATGCAAATGGATGGAAATAGAAAACACTATCCTGACTGAGATAACCCAGACCCAAAAATACAAATATGACCCTTCGTCCGGAGACAATGGAGATAGAGACAGAGACCCACATCGGAGCACTGGACTGAGCTCCCAAGGTCCAGTTGAAGAGCAGAAGGAGGGAGAATATGAGCAAGGAAGTCAGGACCATGAGGGGTTGGTCCACCCACTGAGACAGTGTGCCTGATCTAATGGGAGCTCACCAAAACCAGCTGGACTGGGACTGAATGAGCATGGGATCAAACTGGACCCTCTGAATGTGGCTGACAATTGGGGCAGACTGAGAAGCCAATGATAATGGCACTGGGATTTGTCTCTACTGCATGCACTGGCGTTTTGGGATCCTATTCTATTTGGATGAATACCTTCCTAAACCTGGATGGAGTGGGGAGGGCCTTGAACTTCCCATAGGGCAGGCTACCCTGCCCTCTCTTAGGACTGGAGGGGGAGGCGGGACCGTGAATGGGGGAGCAGGAGGGAAATGGGAGGAAGGGAGGAATTGGAAATTTTGAATGGTATTATTTATAAAGCAATACAAAAAAGAATGACACTACAAAAAATAAAAGAAAAATAAATCTTAAAACTAATAAAAATAAAAAAACAGGACTATGGGATGTTCCACAACACAAAGGGCCTGCTCTTTTAAAAAAAACTCGCTATCTGTACCAGGAGTGGAGGTAGGGCTTTACTAGCACACACAAGACCCTGGGTTCCATCCCCACTACTAAATAAAGGCAATGTCTAAAATGAAAGGGGCTGAGAGAACCATTCTAGAATATAGGACATTACCGAGATATATTCAAATAAAACATGGATGTTACTATAGGTTAATCTTTTATTTCATTTTAGGAAAAAACTTCTACACAGTCCAAGTTGGCTTTACAGTCACAAGCTTCTTGCCTCAGCCTCCCACAGACTAAGATTACAAGTGTGTGAAATCCCACCCAACTTGAGAGCATGAACTATGATTGGACTCATTCAAAAAAAGAAACATGAACATTTTGGGAAGCAATTAGGGAAGCTTGAATATATATTAGATAAATTGAGCAACAATAGAAGCTTGAAGCTTAAAGAAAAACTGGATAAATGATGACACACAAAAAATTTCCATTGTTGTAATAATGAAATAGTGATAAGACAGGATAATAATTTTTTATGATGCTGAAGCAATTAAAGGGGAAATGCTAAGTCTTTATTTTCAAATGTTTAAGTGGGCACATGAGAAAGAGACAGACAGACAGAGAGAGCGAGAGAGAGACAGAAAGAGACAGAGACTGACTCTGTATATTGACCAGACTGGCCTGGAACTCACAGAGATCCACCTGCCTCTGCCTCCAGAGTGCTGGGATTAAAGGCGTGCGCCACCACACCCTGCTACCACATATATGTTTGCCAATGTTCATAATACAAAACTTGAGTAAGAAGCAAAGGAATAAGAAAACCTATGAACAGGCTGTTGAGATGGCTCCACAGATTAAGACACTAGCCACCAAGCCTGATAACCTGAATTTGATCCCCAGGATGCACATAGAGGAAAGACTCTCTGGCATAGAGTCCTTCCTTCCTTCCGTCCGTCCGTCTGTCCATCTGTCTGTGTAGCTTTGGAACCTGTCCTGGAACTCACTCTGTAGTCCAGGCTGGCCGCGAACTCACAGAGATCCACCTGCCTCTGCCTCCCAAGTGCTGGGATTAAAGGTGTGCTCCACCACCTGCTGGCACAGACTTTATTTTCTTTATTTTCTTACTACAAATTTATAGTACCTGTTTTTGTATCTTCATCATTAGTGTATGAGTGTCCTCAAGAAGCTATTTCTTGAGATGTTTTGTTAGTGTTCACGCTGCACATTAGAAAAATGTTTGCAGCATTGAAGAATTGTGAGTAGTTGTGAGGTGTTAATCCTTGAAACTCATGAAAGAAACTCAAAGGTTGGAAATTGGTGCTTGAAAGACTGAATTCCAGTTTATGTTATGTGCTACTTCTGCTAAATGGTGAGACAGTCTAGATTGTAGAGCAATACATCTGGTCATTCATTCATTCGTCTATTTATTTATTATTTATTCATTCAGCCAAGGCAGGATTTCTCTTTATAGCGCTGGTTGCCCTGGATCTGTAGACCAGGCTGGCCTCGAACTCAGTGAGATCCACCTGCTTCTGTCTCCAGAGTGCTGGGATTAAAGGCATGCGCCATCACCACCTGGCAGATCTGTCCTTTATTGAACACCAAATTGATCTTGGTGTTTGTTGTTCATTTGTGGAGATAGAATCTCATATTCCATATTGGAGTCAAACTCTAGTTCATCCAGAGTGCTGGAATTAGAGGCGTGCACTTCCACCTGGTTTAATACAGCGTTTGGATTTGAACTGAAGGCCTTGTACGTGCTGGATAAGCACACACTTCAGCTGGGTCACAACCCCAGCCTCACAAGGCTGGTTTTTGAAGGTCTTTAGCAAACAAGTAACAGAATGAAAGACAATGAGCAAGGATCTTGAAGATGTAGGTAGACTGCTTTGTCACCCTGTCAGCTGAAGTAAAGAACTGGCATGTTTAACTTGAGGAATGACGAGGTTTCTTCCTTTTTAAAGTAGAGGAAATGCCTATTTCCTAAGACTTTTGGATAAGCTAAATTGGGTAGTTAATGTGAACATGAATCACAAAGTTGTATGAATCATGTGATGTAGTATTTTTAAGAAAATAGCTGATTATGCATTGGTATTTTAGTAAGTATTAAGAAGAGTCCAGGATGCTGTCAGACAAAAGAGAAGGCTGCGGAGATGGCTCAGTCTGTCAAATGCTTGCCACACGAGCATGAGTTTGGACTTTCAGCACCCACTTAGAAAGCAAGCTGGGTGTGGTGCTCTATACCCAGCTTGTGGGAACGAAGATCAAGGAGTGCTTTATAGAGCCAAACTTTGAAAGATATGGAGAAACAGAAGGCAGGTGTGGTATAACACATTCAGCACTTGGGAGATGGAGGCTGAAAGATATGGAGAAACAGAAGGCAGGTGTGGTATAACACATTCAGCACTTGGGAGATGGAGGCAAGACTAAGAGTGTGAAGCCTAAGATACTGTCTCAAAAAACAAAAGAATAGAGAGGGTAAGAACTCAGGTCAAGGGCTTTTTCAATATAGCTGGATTATAATTCTAATAATGCTGAGAAAACTAGATTTTAACAAGTGGCACAATATCAAAACCCTAAGAAACTTAGTGGCATTAACCCTCTAGGCCAGTGGTTCTTTTTTCTTCTCAGAGACAGGATTTCTCTGCGTAACAACTCTAACTGTCCTGGAACTAGCTTTATAGACCAGGCTGGCTTTGAACTCAAAAAGATCCACCTACCTCTGCCTCCTGAGTGCTGGGATTAAAGGCCTGCAACCACCATCTGGTGCCAGTGGCTCTTAAATCATGTTGGGGAAGGAAGTAACCTGACATCATC
Organism: Ondatra zibethicus; assembly: GCA_004026605.1. Lineage (NCBI taxonomy): Eukaryota > Metazoa > Chordata > Mammalia > Rodentia > Cricetidae > Ondatra > Ondatra zibethicus. The sequence continues at coordinate 54,389 of PVIU01012906.1, read as the reverse complement.
ATCCCCATCCCAGGACCCTGGCACTGTCTGGAGACATTTTTGATGGTCATTTCTGGGGAGTGGACGTGCTGTAATTTAGAGGGTAGAAGCCAGGAATACAGCTAAACACAGGACCAACCCCACTGAGAAGTGTGCTGAAGTGCCAGTGTTGGGAAACGTTGCTCTAAGCAGAGAACAAAACACAGGCAAGAGCCCAGAGAAAATATTTGCTATAAGCTACTTTAAGGCAAGACTGGCCTACCAGGCTAGAAAAAGAGTAAACTAGAGCATCTCTGGAGTGGAGGAACACAGCCAAGATTCCCAACTGACATTTCTAGGGATAGGTAAGAGGAGTTCACGCGCTATAAAACATTAAGACATGATATATTAAGATATCAATTAATATATTTTATGTAATTATATATGATTAATAATCTTACTAGGATATTAAGATGATTATCAAGATAGTAGGCTTAAATATGAAAAAATAGGCTTACCTACTACCAAAATCAATATATTGACTACCAAAGTCAATTTAACAGCTTAACTCCTTTTCTACAGAGCATTTATAACAGCCTAAATACATTTTGTACTTTTTCTTCTATAATAAGTTTGCTGCGATCACGGACTTGGCTTATTTTCCGCATAAACTTAACCGATAAACCCCGAAACAGTCAACAAATGTGGCAAGCAAACAAGTTCAGGTTCATTACGGCTTCCTGATACGAAAGGAACAAATCGAGGCAACAATGTCTTAGGTGCATAGGGGGCGAGGGTCGGAATAGCACTCTGTTGAGCAGAGCACTAGATGTAAAACTCCAAAGTGCCACAGCTGAAAAGAAGGAAAAAGGAACGGGAGCGTTCCAGTGAGACGCGCGGGTGCGGAGGGGGCTGGCTAAAACAGAAAGTATACTACTTGGGATCCAACGCACGGCAGAGATAACGGTCCCAAAGTTTCCCAGAGGTGTCAAATTTAAGACCAGGAAGGTGGAACAATACAGACCGGAAAGGAGTCACTGGCCAAACACTGGCAGCAAGTTCAAGGAACGCCTCTTTTGGCGGGAGGGGTTGTGGGCGGGGCAACGCACAGCTCGGCCCAAACCATTCCGGACCTAGGGGTCTACACAAAACTCGGACAACTGACATCTGGGAAGGGACTCGAGTTAAGTGCACGGCAGAAGGGGGAGCGAGTTAGAGCTGAATACCGCTTAGAGGAGCAAGAGACATTTTAGGGTTCACAACGTCTCAGGTTGCATGGGATAGGTTGTACTACTATGGAGACAGACAGGGGGACCTGACCGGGACACCCACAGGGCCGCAGCCGGATTTATCTCACCAGAGCCATTGGGTCCAATGATGGCGGTGAACCTCTGAAATGGTCCGATAATTTGTCGACCCTTGTACGATTTAAAGTTCTCGATCTCAATCAGTTTCAGAAAACCCATGGCAGCGGCGCTACCGTAAGAGAGGCCGCGCCTCACTCCTGGGAACCGAGGTTAGCTCGCGCGGGAAATACCGCGGTGCAAGCCGGGTGTACGGTAAACCTCGCGATAAAAAGTACAAGCCAATCAGATTTCCGGCTTCCGGTGCCAGAGAGCAGTCACTTCCTCCTGAAAAAGCGATTTTTGTTGATTGGCTCGTGAGCGTGCCGGGAGTTCGGACCCCGCCCCCCTTTGTAGTTACTTCGCAACCGTCGAAGCAGTAGCGTACTAAATTTGGGAAGCGTTAGTCCCCAGACGGATCGCTTTGGGGGGAGAATCGAAGGCAGGAGAGGCCTGAGCCCACGCTTGCTGAGACAAGTCGGAAGATACTGTAAGGTTATGCCCAACCGGCTCCCCAGGGCGAGTGGGAAGCGGACGCTCTGTTTTGGAGTCTAGCCGGTCTGTGGGCTCCAGCAAAGGGCTCAGTCGGGAATTAGAAGGCACCCTCGGAGGGGCAGGCGGTTTGGACTAAGAGGACGGATCTTAGGGAGGACTTAGGTGAGGTTAGAGTGTGAAGGAGGATGAGGGGACTCCTAGACTCCTAGACAACGGAGATACAAGTTGGGGAAAGTAGTGTCTGAGATCCTGCCTCTATCGCCCGCCCCTCTTAATTCTTCAAGCAGATTCAAAGACTGCCGTCGTAAATCCTAGAGCCAACTTGGACCCAATCCACTTAGGAGCTTCAGAGTTGGAATTGTGTACTGAGAAGGGGTCCAAATCCTTAAGCCAGTGCTCCAGCTTTGTCCTCCCCCCATCTGTTTCTCCCCAATCCCATTCTCACTGCATCTTATGTCTATGACACCGTCCCTTTATCCCCATTTTTCTCTTCACTCTTTCTCCTTTGTCTGCCTCCCTAATTGGCATCTCTGTTTCCCTCCTCTCTCTTCTTTATATCCATTTCTCATTTTCAATCTCTTTTCTTCATCCTTTCATCCACCTTCTATTACCTTATATCTGCTCATTACTAAGTCATGCTCTTAGCAACCCAGGGTGTCTACTGAGTAGCAGCCTTATAGTGTGGCAACAGTTTGGATTTATAGACTGGGGTTAGCGCCATTTTCAGAAGGTCGTTTCCACAGCTATTACAGTAACTTTTTTTTTTTTTTTTTTTTTTTGGTTTTTCGAGACAGGGTTTCTCTGTAGCTTTGGAGCCTGTCCTGGAACTCACCCTGTAGATCAGGCTGGCCTCGAACTCAGAGATCCATCTGCCTCTGCCTCCTGAGTGCAGGAATCAAACAAAGGCATGTGCCACCACCACCCAGCTCTGTAACTATTTTAAGATTCATTTTTATTTGTGTGTGTGTGTATGTTTATGTATGTATGCCACAGACACAGGGCATCGGATTCCTTGGAGCCAGAGTTACAGGTGGTTGTGAACCATCTGATGGGTACTGAGAGATCGCTGATACTCTGGAAGTTCGGGAAGTGTTCTTAACCAGCAAGCCATCTTTCCAGTCCTATTCCTGTAACTGTTTTTAAATAATATCTAACAGCTGGGAAGAATCCTAAAGAGTCTAGGAAAGTGAGAAAACTCGGTTGATAGAATCTGATATGAAAGCCAAAAATGAAGCTCTGTTGGGAAAACAGTCACAGTCAACAAGAGGGAATAAAACAACCAAAGGCCGTGATTGCATATAATTTAAAAGATTTTACTATTTAATTTTCAAAGATGAGATGGAGCTTAGGAGAAAAACTGTACCCCTATTTCTAAATATTTACAAAGTGCAGTTTCAAATGAATTAAAAATATGATAAAGGAAAAACTTTAGAATTGTAGAAGAATGTATAGGAGAATATCTATGAATTTAGACTAGGGAAATACTTTGTTTTAGGTGGGCTTTTTTTTGGTTGCCGTTTGAATGGTTGGTTTTAATATATTTTAGTTCTTTTTGTGGAGGAGGTAGGGTCTCTCTACATTGCCCTGGCTGTCCTGAAACTCACTATGAAGACCAGACTGGCCTCAAACACATAGAGATTCACCTGCCTCTGCCTCTCAAATGCTGGGATTAAAGGTGTGCCACCACACCTAGTTTTTTGGGGGGTTTTTTGGGTTTGTTTTTTTTTTTTTTGGTTTTTTGAGACAGGGTTTCTCTGTGGCTTTCGAGCCTGTCCTGGAACTAGCTCTTGTAGACCAGGCTGGCCTCGGACTCACAGAGATCTGCCTGCCTCTGCCTCCCAAGTGCTGGAATTAAAGGCGTGCGCCACCACCACTTGTTTAGTTTTGTTTTATATACCTACAGAAAATAATTTTTTTAATTAATTAATTTATTTATTATGTATACAATATTCTGTCTGTGTGTTTGCCTGCAGGCATCAGACCTCATTACAGATGGTTGTGAGCCACCATGTGGTTGCCGGGAATTGAACTCAGGACCTTTGGAAGAGCAGGCAATGCTCTTAACCACTGAGCCATCTCTCCAGCCCAGAAAATAAAATTTTTAAATGCAAAAAATCCCTAAAATGAACACAAGATGAATGGACACTTCACAAATCAATAAGCAAACGGTCAAACACATGTGAAACCTCATTAATAATAAAGATAATTGCTATTAAAGTAAATAATTATGAACTGATGAGACAGGTTATCAGGGTAAAGCATTTGCAGCCAGGCTTGACCTGAGTTTGGTCTCTGAGTCCCACAATGGAAGGGGAGAGTCAGTTCCTGCAAGTTGTCCTCAGACCTCCACAAGTGCACTGGGGTGTAACTGCACAAACACAGCAACATACAAACACACCACTACTGTTTTGTAACCATAACTTTCGTGGGCTTTTCCGTGTGTGTGGAAGTCAGAGGACAACATAGAGGAGTGAGTTCTCTTCCACCATGTGGATCCTAGAAGTAGAACGCCTGGTTACAAGCACCTTTACCCACTGTTCCATCTCATTGGCCCCTTGTGATTTTAATATTGTATTTTATTTAACCCAGTGTATCTCACTTGACTACTCAACAGTTACACAGGGCTGGTGGCTTTAGATAAAGTCTATCTTCCACTAAATATTGGTTGAGACACTACATTAGTTTCATATTACTGCTACAACAAATCATCCCAAACTTAATAAATTAATAAAAACTTATTTTCATACAGTCCTGGAAAGCAGAAGTCCAAATTGGGTCTCAGTGGACTAAAATCAAGATGGTAATTGGGTTTATTTCCTTCTGGAGAAACTGAACTGGCTTCTGTGTGGGTCCTAGGGATCTGAACGCAGGTCCTCATACTTGCATAGCAAGTGCTTTACCCACTGAGTTCTCTCCCAGCCCTGGATACATTCTTTAACCCAGACTACTACTTTTCCCTTGTCTTTCTAGGTGTGAGACTACCCTTTAATGATGAGACATTTATCCAGCCCGCCCTCTCCTTAAAATAGCCCTGCTCAAATCAATAGCCATGTCTTTTTAGTTAACCTCAGTGGTCTCTACATTGGCCTTCTAACCTCTTCAGTATTGTTTTCTGTTGCCCACTTGTCACACAGACAAGCAGCTTTTCTGAAATAAAATTTCCCCTTTATTTTATTACTTATCTAGTCAGATAATTGGTCCATGTTCCTTCATATGACACATAAGTGGTGGAGGTGGGGAGTTGCAAACATAAATCTAATATTTCTCCTCATACCAGGGTCTCTTTTGGAGACAATTTAAAGATAAGCTTTATTACATTTATTTTATTTAGTGAGGGGAGGGGAGCGTGGGCATGTACATGTGGAGGGCAGAGGACAGCTTATAGGAGTCAGTTCTCTTTCTACCATGTAGGTTTCAGGCATCAAACTCAGGTCAGCAGGCTTGTTGACAAGTATTACCCCCTGAACCATCTCACTGGCCCTTGAGACATTTCCTTGAGACCAGTTCTTACTCCGTATTTGAAGAGGACCTTGAACTTCCGTTCCTCCTGTCTCCATCTCCCCAAAGTGCTGAGATTATAGGCATGCACTACTCAATCCAGGTTTATGTGGTACTGTGGATTGTACCCAGGGCTTCACGTATGCTAGACAAGCACATTACCAAGTGACCCACACTCCCAGGCCCATTACTACAGGCTTTTAAGAGCCAGTCCCTACACACCTTTTCAATTTGTCTCACGCCACTGTCTCCCATGGTTACAGTGCTCCAGGCAATCTGGCCTCTCTTCAAGTACTCCAACTCTTCCTATTTCTATAACTTCCAATAACCATTTTGTAACTGTGAAATAGTTGACACAACAAGAAAAATATATATATAGCCCATATGTAAGTTTGGAAGTCTGACAAAATAGCAATCAGTGAACCAATTCCCTAACTTAAAGTAGGTGTAATTGTAACCTTAGTACTTGAAAGACTGGTGAAGTATTACAACTTCAAGCCAGCCTGGGTGACAGTGAAATCCTGGTATAAAACAATCCCCTCAACATACAGAAATTACTGGTCCCATTGAAATGTCTTGTCTCTTTTCAAACTACTCCCTATACTGCAAAATCTACTATTTTCTATCTGTAATATTTATATTGTGTGTGTGTGTGTGTGTGTGTGTGTGGATCCATGAATAACATTGGGTTTTTTGTTTGTTTGTTTTTCGAGACAGGGTTTCTCTGTAGCTTTGGAGCCTGTCCTGGAACTCGCTCTGTAGACCAGGCTGGCCTCAAACTCAGAGATCCACCTGTCTCTGCATTCCGAGTGCTGGAATTAAAGGACTGCACCACCACTGCCCGGCCAATGAATAACATTTTTTTAAGTTTTCCTGTTTATATTTTGAGACTGAGTCTTGCTCTGTAACCCAGACTGACATCAAACTCATGATCTTCCTGCCCTGGCCTTTTGAGGGCTAACAAAGGGAGTTGAACCTTATCCTTTTTTGTCAACTAAATTCATTCACTTATTTTACATTATTTTTTAGATACCTGTTTTAGAGCTGCTTACAAAGATTTCATTAGTTCCTTGGGGATTTTGTACAATGTGTTTTGATCATACTTACCCCTCCACCAACTCTTCCCAGATCTAGCTCCCTTTCCCTGCGCACCCAACTTTATGTGCTCTTTTTTTTTTCCACCCATCATGTCCAGTTTGTGCTGACAATATATTATTGGATGTGTGACCTTCTACTGGAACATGGTCAACTTAGGAGTGGGGTGCAGATTGTGGTGGCACACACTTCTTTTGGTTTTTAGAGACAAGGTTTCTTAGTGTAACCACCCTGGCTGTCCCGGAATTCAATTTGTAAACCAGGCTAGCCTCAAACTCCCTAAGATCAGTCTGGGTGGCACACACATGTATTCCCAAAAATCATGAGGCAGAGGCAGGCAGATCTGAATTCAAGGCCAGCCTAGTCTACTAAGAATGAGTTCCAGGACAGCCAGGACTACACAAAGAAACCCTGTCTTGAAAAACAAAAATAAAGCCGGGTGGTGGTGGCACACACCTTTAATCCCAGCACTTGTGAGGCAGAGACAGGTGGATCTCTGTGAGTTTGAGGCCAACCTGGTCTACAAAGCAAGTTCCAGGATAGCCAGGACTGTTAACACAGAAAAACCCTGTCTCAAAAATAAATAAAATATTATTCAAAAGAGTGGGCTCTATACTCTTAAAGAAAACTGATTCTCCTCTCCCAGCAGCTATCAGTTGCCAACAGCTCCTTCACTAGGGGTGCCCACTTCCTTTCTGCATGCTGGGATTTGGTCTGGCTTGAGCTTGCACAGGGTTTGTGCATGCTGTCAAAATCTCTGTGGGTTCATATGCGCAGCTGCCCTTGCTATGTCCAGAGGACGCTTTCCCTGGTACTTTCCGTGTATCCATCTACCACCTCTGATTCTTAGCCTTTCCACCCTTTTTCTGCAATGGTTACTGAGCCTTGGGAGGAGGGGATATGATACAGATGTCCCCTCTAGGGGACATTCTGCAGTCTCTTATTCTCTGCACTTGGGCCTGCTTACAACGGCTTTAAGCTAAGGATTGCAATGAGCTGACTTGCTTTCAGAAAGATCCCCTTGGTAGCCATGGCAGAGAGAACTTTAGAGTAACAGACCATCAAGGTTTCTGGGAATATTGCCTGACATTAGACCAAAGCTTGACTTAGTGTGGTGACAGCAGAGATTAAGGGCACAGCTAGGAAACATCAGAAAGTAAAATCAGGATCATAACTGGTGAGATGTGGTAAGGGAGGAAGAACTAGAGGTACGGTATGGTGAAGGACAGTGCCAGCAGTGATGCATCATTCCACCTCTCATTACTCCAGATGTATAAATTAGACCTCGCACCAGATCCCAAGGAGATAGCAGCCATTGAGGCTAGAAGAAATCGAGAAAAGGAACGACAATGCCAATTCTTCAATGTGCAGAACCGAATCATGGGGGTGAGTGGGTAATGGAAACCACTTTACAAGACTGGGCTTACTTCTCTCTTATGCTTAGAAAGGAATGTAGTAGTGCATTATAGCCCCTCTGGATTCAAGAAGGTCCTAGGAGTGGAAAGGAAGGAGCTGGGGAGCCAACTTCATATGCCTGGACAGGCTTAGGAAGTCAGAATTGTGCAGGGACAAACGATAGGGTGACAGCTGGCTCTTCTTTGTCAACTCTTGGACTGTAACTGGTTCTTGAGAAACAACACAGAGCCACAACAGTGTGTAAAGAATATTTAAGGGATTTCTGCGAGGCTAAATATAGCAGTATTATATTCGTTATTTTTCCTGTTATGACAAAATGCCTGACAATACAAGGAAGGAGGATTTTGGCTCAATTTGAGTATATAATCCATTATGGGGGGAAGGAGCAGGAAGTGGCTGGCCACTTTGCACCCACAGTTATGAAGCAGAATTCAGTTCACTTTCTCCTTTCTATTCAATACAGGACCCATATTCATGGTATGGTACTGCCCACAGTTAAGGCAGGTTTCCCCACTTAAAATAATCCAACCTAGAAACTTCCTTATAGACATGTCCAAAGGTTTCTCTCCTAAGTGATTCTAGATGCTAGTATTATTTGGGAGGGCATGTGGTGTGTACATGCTGCAGTGTGAATGTGCAGGTCCAAAGATAACTTGTAAGAGTTGGCCCTCTCCTTCCACCATGTGGCTCTCTGGTGTCAGACTCTCTCAGGCCTGAACCATCTTACCAGACCATGTTGACAATATTAACCTTCACAGCTGTTTATTCTTCACTAAACTGTATGCCCTTTTGTACTATTTTGAAATGTTTTAAGTGACTTATAATGAAAGAGAAAGTATTGATTGCTTTAATAAAAAGGACTGCTGAGTAGGTGGACAGAGAACGGATGCAGCCTAATGAGCTAGAAAAGACACCACACTTGTGTTCAAAGCCAGGTCTGTATGTAGCTTTATGATATGTAATCTATCCTGTCCTCCTCTGTAAAATGAGACCAAATAAAGCACTGAGATGTCAACTTTGAAAAATCAGAGCATGCTACCTGACCATAAGCAAACTGAAGTTTGAGTGGTCTGATCTCCTGGTTGCAAGAATTTCCCTGGGATCCACCCTATACCAAGTACTATGTTGGACAGTGGAGGAATACAATGATAGCTAAGGCCTCGCTTCTACCCTGAAACAGCTCACAGCCTAGTGGAGGAGATAATAGAGCATCTGATGTCAATACAATTTGGACAATGGTTCCTAGATTATGGGATAGAACCTTCCTGAGCAAGTCTTGAATGGTAAACAGAAGTTCGGGTAAAGGAAGGAAAGGCTTTCCAAATGGAGGAAACAGCAAAGGCTCTGGGTTCAAACCACTAGACTTAATACTAACAGTTCCTGAGACTAATGTGAGGGGGCAGGGAAAGGGGGCACAAAGAGATAAAGGCAAAAGCAGCAACTAGAGCACAATGGTGTTTACAAGCTTTGTTCTGGGGTTAGAACTTTATCCAGTAGGTCCTAAAGAGAAGGGGTTAATTTCTAAACAGCGTCTGTTAGAGCATTCAGTGTACCATGCAGAGACCCTACTCTAATTTAGCCCCTTTCTTTGAGATCCAGGTGGATGTGGAAGCCCTGAACTACCAAGTGGAGGAACGAAAGCTTCGTGAAGCAATAGAGCGAAGCAATGATATGGCTTATGGTAAACTAAGGCTGGGGCAAAACAAAGGTATAAATGAGAGAGTGGGCTGGAGTTGGGCAAATCTGCCTCTGAATAGAGCCTGAGACTCTGGGAGTGTTAAGACAAGCCAGATGAGGAACAGAGACCAGGTAGACTGGGCTCTGTTCTGGGGTGTCTTCATGTCCCTGTCAATCACTCCTAGATACCAAGCATGCACACTATGATCTGGTAGCACGGATGCTCGAGAAGGAAGAAGCAGAACGGGCACGTCGGTTATCCAAGAAAGTGCAAGATTTTCGGGAGCAAAGACAGCAATTCAGGAATGGACGTGAATTTGACTTCTGGGATCCAAACCAACTCCGTGAGTTTCCAGCCCATGACAGTGAACCATACTTGGGCCCATCCAGCATGCAGTACTTCCTTGGAGAGGACCTGGAGAGGGAGTCACGCCTGAGAATGCAGCAGGAGCAGTTCAGATACGACCTGGAGAAACAGCTGCAGGAGCAACAGGCAGCCAGAGAAGAGGCGCGTACAGGTCAGTAGGCTAGCAGGGAGCTCACCTGATCTGGGGATAGCACTGTGTAAGGAGGTAGTTACCCATCCAGCCAAGGCAGAAAGGTTAGCCTGTACAAACCCTAACCTCCTTGACTTCCTTTAGCAACTGACACTGTAGCCATTATTCATGACTTCTTGGCACTGACCTGGAGGAAGCATTTATGTTTCTTCTTACTTTCAGCTTTGGGCAAATGAATGTTCCTCTCTGTAACTGAGTTTGTCTTTCTTTTATTTCATGAGACAGGCTCTTGCTATGTATATACAGCCTAGGGTGGGCTTGAACTCACCAATCCTCATTCCTCAGCCTCCTGAATACTGGGGTTCCAGTCATGTGCCACCTTGACAGCTCAGTTTCTGTCTTTAAAATAAGGATTATAATTTCCATCACATAGAATAGCAACTACTACTATGATACAGTCTGTGACCACACCCTTCTTTTACACTAGAGAAAACCTTTCCCGATTAAGGCCATGTCTTTCTACTCACATTTCAACTTTCAATCACCAAGGTCTGATGGAGCCTAAGAACAGCGAGACCGGTGTGTGGCTGGAGTTGGGAAAAATTTAGTAGGTTTGTTGATGCTGTGGCCATGGCTGACATGCCATTTTCCTCTTGATCTCTGAACTTCAACAATTTGTTATTGTTTTGGTACTGGGGATGGAATCCAGGACATCATATATGCTAAGTACATACTCCTACCACTGAGCTATTTTCTCAGCACCCAAAACCTTTAATATACTTATGTGTATCTCTGTCATTCACCTTACCAGGTTGTTGTAGTCTGATTATCTATTTGATCTCTCTCTCTCTCTCACCAGAGAGAGAGGATGTTTTTCTTGGCATGGGGGGTGTTGAGACAGGTTCTCATGAAACACACTGGCTTTGAACTTGCTATATAGCTTCCTGCCTCTGTCTCCCAAGTGCTGAATTATAGGCATATACCACCACACTGGACTAGGCAGGGAGTTCTCTGAGACAAGAGCTAATTCTGTGGTATCCTTAAAACCCAACAAATAACCTGTAGACTGAGGCTTAGAGAGATGAAATTACTTAAGGCCACACAGCTCAAACATGACAGAACTACATTGTTCCCCAAGTTGCTGTGCTTTGGCTACCTGTGACCCCAAAGAGTAACTCCTTCCATATCACTAACTTTGACACTCACATCTGTACACACAAATATAAAGTATGTCAAATAAATAGGTAATGAGTGAACCTGGACTGGAAACTAGAAGAGGCAAGTACAATGCCCTGGCCTATTTCTCTGTGTAGCTTTGCTTATTGACCGGCTGCGACTAGCCGCGGACACAAGAGCTGCTGAACTGGCCAGGCTGGAAGAGTCCTGCAAAGCAGCCTTGAGGCTTGCTATGGCCAATGCCAACAAAGCCCAGGTATGTCCTGAACTATCCAGTGCACTAAGCCCACCCCAATTCCTGAACAAAGTCCTGGGGAACCTTACCCACAACTTTCTCTTCACACCCAATTTCAACCAGTGCAAGCATTCTCATCTACCCAAGAACTCCCCACTTCCACCTAAGAGCCTATTAAAGCATAAGTCGCCTCTCCCCCTACCTCCAGATACAGGGTGACTTAAGATCCCTGATCTCAAACTAAATGCAGAGAAATTCCCTGGCCATTCTCTTCCCCCTCCATCATACCCTTAGGGTCATTAAAAATCCACGCTATGTCTCTCCCTTCTCTGAGATTAGTACGGCTGTATTTTTCCCACCCCTTCAAGTTTCTTAAGGCTGGTGGGCCCTTACACTGCTTATATTTTGGGGACCCACCAGGCAGCTAAGCAGGCCCTGCAGCAGCGCCGTGAACAGCAGAAGCAACAGAAGGCCAACCTCAAGGAGATCAAGAAACGAATCACCAGTGATCTGCCGACTAAGAATCCTCAGGCTGCCCAGCGCCCCCAGGCTCCTCACAGGGTCCTGCCCTATTGTTGGAAGGGCATGACTCCAGAGCAGCGAGCAGCCATCAGGAAAACCCAAGAAAAACAACGACAAGAGAAAAAGGAACAGCGACAAGAGAAAAAGGAACAGCGCCAAGCAGAAAAGTCCCTGGAAGCTGAGTGGGGACGCCAAACCATCAACTTGGCTGAAGCAGTACTGGAGCTAGAGGAACAGGAGAGGGAACTGTGTGCAGAATTCCGGAGGGGCCTGGGCTCCTTCAACCAGGAGTCAGCTAGGGAGCAACAAACCCAGTGAGTTCTAGGGTGTAGCAATGGGGAGGAAGGCTGGGGGTAGGTGGGGAGGAATGACAAGGAAGGACCAGGGACAGGGAAAGCACATCACCTGTGTCCTTGAATTTTCACAGGCAAAATTATCTGAATTCGATCATCTATACCAATCAACCTACTGCTCAGTATTACCTACAGTTCAACACCAGCAGCCGCTGAACACAGGATGGTCACCTCCTTTTTCAGCTATCAATCTCACAGGTGGCTAGGAGTCAAAAGAAAATGCTATATACCCCTATTTCTAATCTCTCCTCAGTAGGAGGGAACTAAGCCCAAACCTCCACTTTCTACCTACCCTAAGTAATAAAATTACTCGATACAGTGAAGCATGTGTTTTGACAGTATACAAGTGTAAAATACCACCTTTCCCAATCCACGCTGGGGCTCTTAGGTATCCAGCCTCAGAGCCTGCACTCTCTTCCCCATGTTAGTTCCCCTAGTTACACAAGAAAGCTCACACCCTGTAAATTTGAAAATTTATTAGGCACAAAGGGTGACTGGAGCCGAGTTACAAAATGGCTGTTAGGTTTCCTTCACGCTGAAAAGAAGCTGGTGTTTTTCCTGTTTTCACCCTTTAAGGCTGCATTCGAATGGCCCCATCCAACCGGATGACCTCTCCATTCAAGAATGGGTTCTCAATTATGGTTTGTACCATATGAGCATATTCATCAGGGTCACCTAGTCGATTGGGAAAGGGCACCTGACTGGCTAAGAAGTTGCGCACTTTCTCTGGAAGGGTGGTGAGCAGTGGGGTGGCAAACAAACCTAGACAAGAGACCAGAATCCAAAGTTCATTCTTGTTTTCATAGTTACTTGGTTCTTCCTCATGTTAGTGCTAAGTTGCTGATATTTAGGTAGTGGGTACCTTCCCTCATCTGCCTATAGATCCCACCCAATTCTAGGTATGGCAAAAAAGAAAGAAAGGTCTACCTGGAGCAATAGTCATCACACGGATGCCTATGGGAGCCAGATCCCGAGCAATGGGTATTGTCATGCCTACTATGCCTCCTTTGGATGCAGAGTATGCAGCTTGTCCAACCTGGAAAAAGAGTGGAGATCGTAAGTGGGAGAGCCCCCACAAGTCATTCAGATAAGAACTTTGCCCCCATCCACATACCTGGCCTTCAAAGGCAGCCACACTGGCAGTATTAATGATAACTCCACGTTGGCCTCCCTGGTCTGGTTCATTCTGGCCCATCTCCCCAGCAACCAGGCGGATCACATTGAAAGTGCCTAAGAGATTCACCTGGAGGGTGGGGAGAACCATGATGTAGGATCTAAGGCAGAGGCTGCCTTCTGTTTGCTTAAAAAGCTGAATGCCCACAACTAGACATTTCTTATTCCTACCCCTGGAGATCTGCCAAGGCCTTACATTGAGAACCCGCTGGAAGTCCTCCAAGGTATGGACCTGGTTCTTCTTTTGGTTGTATGTCTTAATAGCCACTGCAATACCTGCACAGTTGACAGCCACATCTATGCGACCAAACTTTTCTTTCGCTAGAGTCAAAGCTGCTTGTACGTCCTTCTCAGAGGTCACCTTGAAAGGGTGAAGTGAAGGAAAGGAATTTATTTCTTGACATACACACACCACTAAACCTAGAGCGGAGGGCAAGCCCAGTCCTTGGATGGGAATAGAATTGTGAGAGCAAGAGGAAGGCCAAGAGAGTTGTGGCGGAACAAAGCGGAACATGGTAGGTACTATAGAAAAGCACTGCAAAACAGTTTTTAAATCTGTACTCTCTTTGGATTCATATGCCCCTGGTAATTCTCAGCTACTATGGATTAGGGCACTATACAACCTTGGTTTTGCTTTTTCTCTTTTGCAGTATTGACAAACTGAGGAGTCTCCCACATTCTAGGCAAGAACTCAACCACTGAGGTATATGTTGAGAATTACAGGAACATGAACCAGCTTTTTTAAAAATCCATTTCTGCTGAGTTCAAGTTTTTCAACTCTGTACATATAAAATCACTGGGCAAGATAGGCATTTCCAACTATTAACATCTCCTCCAGGAAATTCTGGTGTGTCCAGTCCTCATCCCCATCATGCTGAGCCCTGGGTTCTTATTGCAGGTGCTCTCATGTGCTCAAGGACTCGGGTCAAAAGATAAAGGGAGGTGAATGAATTCACCACCCTTAGATTTATTTGTATGTTTGTGCCAGGGCACATGTGTGGAGGTCAGAGTCGGTTCTTTCTTTATACCATGTGGGTCCTGCGGATCAAACTCAGGTTGTTATGGATAGCAGCAAGTGCTTTTTTTTTTTTTTTACTGGCTAAGCCATCTGACGCACCCTAGACACCACTCTTATGGGAGAACCCCCTCCAAGTTTCCTTTGCACACTCTGGGAGAGTTGTAACTCACGTTGGCTGGGGCAAACACGCAGCTCTCTCCCAACTTCTTGGCTTGGGCCTCACCCCCCGAGTTAGGTAGGTCTAGAAGCACAGCTGTGGCCCCTTGTCCCACCAGTCTTTTGGCTGTAGCCAGGCCAAGGCCCGAGGCTCCTCCAGTTATTACGGCGACCAGGCCCTATGAAGAGGTACACGGTGAACTGCTACTGTCCAAAGCACCCCCCACCCTTTCACTTGCCTTCCACAAATTCGCGAAGACGCGGGGACAGTCAGTGACCCCAAGGTGCTTCCTCTCCTCACCGCTGGGACCAAGGTGAGGGGGAGGTGGGGGGCGTGTCTCATCCCAGGCGTGTGTCTCTGTAACCCCTCACACACATGCAGTTGAACGCTGATGTTCACCTACTGAGCCCAACCGCCACAAAACCAGGCCCGGATAAGCAGGACCCTTTACTCCCAATCTCTCCTCTCTAGCTCCTGCCAGCGCAGTCCTAACCTGCGTGAAAAACAAAACGTTAGAGGCATAGGGCAGTCTACCTTCACGCTCCGACATGCCGCAGCCATCTTGTACCGGTCTCGCCACCAGAGGAGGGCTTTTAGTCTCTTTTGCAAAGCGCTCGTTGATTGGCCCGCACAGAGCCGCCTACTGGGGCGGGGAGCAGCCGCCCCGCACGGTCGGGAGTAGGAAGGTGGGGGCTGGGGGAGGATGGGGAGGAAGGAGGGGGAGCGTGGCCTGCTGCGCCCGGACTTCGGAAAGGGAAAAGTCGTGGACCGGTTTCGTTTGTAGAAAGAATCTGGTGGCACCTGCATAGTATCACAGCACTCCTTTACCCCGCTCTCTAACTGACCATTTGACATGCAGCCAGCTCCACCAGAGGAAGACAGGACGAAGACAGAAACCGAGTCCCTTTCTCGTAAAGTTTTCAAGTGTAAGCGAAACTGATTCCTATTTGCCAGGTTCTACCAGGTCCTGCAGACACAGACACACAGAGGAATAATAACAGGTTCATACTTCCCAAGAGGACACAGTTTGTTTGGAGAAAGACAAAATTACAGGACAGACAACGAAAGGGACAGAGAACCGGCCTTTTTTTAAAAAAATTTTCAGTGATAGAACCAAACCCCAAGTCCGTGTACCTGTACCTGTAGAACAAGTACTCTATCACGGAGCTACAAACAGCCCAACTACAGATTCCAAAATAATCAGCTGAGGAGCATAAAGAAGAGGACGATTCTGAGATACAGAGAAGAAGAAGCAGAGAAATATGTTGAGGCGAGGATAGAGGGAGGCCAAATAGGATCACGCTTTGTGCCAGTGGATGGAGGGGTCATTAGGAGCCAGGGATAGGAGCCAGACATTACCAAACAGGTGCTGCTGAGAGCAAAGTCACAGAGGAGACCTTTGTTCCTGTGTTTGATGCCCAGAGAGCACAATGTAGATTGGTCCTCATTCAGAGACTGTTGTTAAAAACTCAATGCTCTGGTCATTCTAGAAGAGTTTTCATTAATATCTCAATTAGAATCTTTTGTTTT
Organism: Ondatra zibethicus; assembly: GCA_004026605.1. Classification (NCBI taxonomy): domain Eukaryota; kingdom Metazoa; phylum Chordata; class Mammalia; order Rodentia; family Cricetidae; genus Ondatra; species Ondatra zibethicus. Next base: position 38,246 of record PVIU01012906.1, on the reverse strand, counting down.
GTTTTGTTTTTCAAGACAGGGTTTCTTTGTAGTTTTTTGGAGCCTGTCCTGGAACTCGCTCTGTAGACCAGACTGGCCTCCTCACAGAGATCCGCCCGTCAATTAGAATCTTTAGGATGGACATCTAATCTGTCTTCCATCCATATTTTTCCTAAACCCAAAATTTTCAGGCCCACATATCTCAGCCTACACTTTCTGCCTGTAACTGCATTCTGTTTATTCAATGTTAAGTATTCTTCCATAGACTTCCCTTAAAGACACCCGGTTGTTGACAGCCAGTATACCTATATTGATTTTCACTATTTTTATCAAAGGATTTAGCATCTGACTCACAATCTTTATTTTTAATTCTTGTGTGTGTGGCGGGGGAGTCAAAGAACAACCGCAGGAGTTGGTTCTCTCCTTCCATCACGTGGGTTCTGGGAGTCAAACACAGATCATCAAGCCTGGTGACAGTATCTTTACCTACTGAACCGGTTCACCATTCCCAGACTCACTATCTAAATGTTTTTGGGAAGTGCTCCCACCAACTGTGACCCTAGCCTTCTGGAGGCAGAAGCAGGATGGCTGTAACAAATTTGAGGCTGTGTTGGTCTACATAGCCAATCCCAAGCTAGCCATGAGTAGACTACATGGTGAGTCCCTGTCTCAAAAAAAAAAAAAAAAGGCAGTTCTGCTGTTGGGGCTGCAAAAAGAAACAAAGGTTAGCATGGGTAGCATTGGCCTGATGCACTCTCTTCAGTTACAGTGGTCTCTTTTGTGCTCGTTTTGCATTGCCTATTCCTGAGTGGCTGCTTTTTTCATACAGAATTAAGCTAAAAATAGTCCTTCCCAAGGGGTGGGGGGAGTCCTTTCAGGCCACTCCAGCCATAACCATATTGCCACTATACTACTGCATATTTGAATTCTCTGCATAGCATCTAGAGATCCATCTAGTTCCTTTAGATAGGAAGGTACTGATTTGCATCTGAGACAGGGTCTCTCACTCTGTAGTTGAGACTATCCTGCAACTCACTGCATAGACCAGGCTGACCTAAAATTTGCAGTAATCTTCCTCAGTCCTCCCACTTCAGACTGCTGAGTACTAAGACTAGAGGTGTGAGTCACCATACCCAGCTTTAAAAGTGAATCAATTAGTCAATTAATTAGTACATGTACGTGTGGTTGTTTGCATGAGTTTATATGCACCGCATTCACATGGGGGCACTCAAAGTCAGAAGAAGGCATCAGATCCCTTGCAACTGGAGGCACAAATGCTCTGAGCTACCATGTAAGTTCTAGGATCCAAACCTGGGTACTCTGTAAGAGCAGTAAGTACTCTTAGCCTGAGCCATCTCTCTCCAACACTAACCTCTTCTCTCTCTCTCTAAATTTGTGACTGTGTAGTCAAAGCTAGTGCCAAAATCACTAAGTAGCTGAGAATGGCACTGAACTCCTGACCTCACACCTCTGCTTCCCAAGTGGTGGGATTACAGAAGGGCATTACTAAACCCTGAGAGAAAGCAAATTCTATATGATCTCTCTTTTTTGTTGTTTTTTTTTTTTTGAGACAGGGTTTCTTTTTGTAGCTTTGGCTGTTCTCACTCACTCTGTAGAACAGGCTCGCTTCAAACTCACAGAGATTGGCCTACCTCTTCTTCCCGAGTGCTGGGATTAAAGGCATGTGCTACCACCCAGCCATGATCTAACTCTTTATACTGCATATATTCTATACTACATAGCTTCTAAGAAAGGCCTAGGACATGGTAGTTAAACATTAAAACATTAAAAAAAAAGCTGGGTGGTGGTGGTAGACACCTTTAATACCAGCACTCAGGAGGAAGAGGCAGGCGGATCTCTGTGAGTTCGAGACCAGCCTGGTCTACAGAGCCAGTTCCAGGACAGCCAAAGCTACAGAGAAACCTGTCTTGAAAAACAAAAGGAACAAACAAAAATTTTAAAACCCTCTAAAATTAAATGTTTGAAATGCTACACTGTATGAAAGAAGAAATAGTCTGATAATACTTTTGGTCAGTTTTTTTTCACCCAATAAGTTTGGGCGCCAGATATGGAAACCAACTAATAGTCAGAACTTTGGGCATGGCAAAACTGTTCCAAAGGCTTGTGGTAAATTGTACTCTGAATCAACTGGGCCTTGTTTTTAGAATTTGTATAATCTCCTTCTTTAGGGTAAGTCTCAGGATCTCCTGCTCATTTACCCATTGGTAAACCAGTGCCAAGAACATAGCCTGCCATGTGTGAAGCCAATGGGAGAGTCACTAAAATAAAATGGATTAATTTTGTCAACCCTAACCAATATATAAATAAATAAACATGGGAGGTTTGTTGCCTATTAATAAATACCACAGGTTTTTGTTGGAATATTCCATAACTGTCTCAAAAAAACAAAAAAAATGAGGTTGAGCTGCCGGGGACTCCAGAGGCAGAGGCAGGCAGATCTCTGTGAGTTCGAGGCCAGCCTAGTCTACAAGAGCTAGTTCCAGGACAATCTCCAAAGCTACAGAGAAACCCTGTCTAGAAAAACCAAAAAAAAAAAAAAAGCCAAATGACCAATAGCTAGGCAAGGGACGGACAGGTGGGACTGGCAGGCAAAGAGAATAAATAGGAGAGAAGAAAGCAGGAAGAAGAATGAAGAGAATGACAGAGAAAGAGGGGGCCAGAAGCCAGGAAGCTGCCAGACAGGCATACACTGGAGGAAGCAAGAAAGTATACCATAAGAAAAGAAAAAAGCCCGAGGCAAAAGGTAGATAAAACGAAACAGGTTAATTTAACTTTTAAGAAAAGTAGCCAGAAATGAGTCTAAGCTAGGTCAAACATTCATAACTAATAAGAAGTCTCTTGCATCATGATTTGCGAGCCTGCTACACTTTACTTCATTTAATCAATTGCCAATTCCTCTCAGCATGACTTTGGTTTTTTGTTTTGCTTTGATGATGCTGGGGATTAAGCCCAGGGCCTCTTGCATGCTAGCCAAGTGCTCTGCCATTGTGATACTTCCCAATCCCCAAATGCAGCTTGGCTTTGGCACTTCCTTTCTCCTATTCTCTTATAGCCATCACCCAAAAGCTCTTGCCCATCTTATTTCAACTGGTCAGACTCCATCCACTGTTGTCCCTCTTAAAAAGATGCTTAAGGAAACAAGCCAACCAAAGCCTCCTCCTAAAATCCAATTTCTAAATACCTTTGGCGATCATCTCTAGTTTCCTTTTTGAGAGAGGTTCACAACCTTGTATCCCTGGCTAACCTGGAGTCCCCCCCCTCACTTTTAAGATTCTCCATTATCTGATGGATGTGGACTGTCTACCTTCAGCCAGTAAGACACTATACTTTTTGGCAATAATGCACAATTTTATAACTTTATAACTTCCTGCAGTGGTATGACTGTTACAGAAGATTACCAAACTGCACTTGGAAAGAGTGAGAACTCAAGCTATTGGGCAATAAAATTTGAGCTAGTGCTTCAAATAATAGGACTCCAGTCCTTTTTCTCATTCAATTTTGTTGTTATTGGTTGTTTTTTTTTGTTTGTTTGTTTGTTGTTTCTTTTTGTTGTTGTTGTTTTTTCGAGACAGGGTTTCTCTGTGTAACAGCCCTGGCTGGCTATCCTGGAACTCATTTTGTAGACCAGGCTAGCATCAAACTCACAGAGATCCACCTACCTCTGCCTCCTGAAAACAGGGATTAAAGGCATACACCACCACCACCTAGCTGTTTTTTGCTTTGTTTTTGTTTGTTTGTTTGTTTTTGGTTTTTGGTTTTGTTGGGATTTATTTATTTATTTATTTATTTATTTATTATGTCTACAATATTCTGTCTGCGTAGATGCCTGAAGGCCAGAAGAGGGCACCAGACCTCATTACAGATGGTTGTGAGCCACCATGTGGTTGCTGGGAATTGAACTCAGGATCTTTGGAAGAGCAGGCAATGCTCTTAACCACTGAGCCATCTCTCCAGCCCTTATTTTTGTTTTTTCAAGACAAGATTTCTCTGTGTAACAACCCTGGCTGTCTTGGAACTCACTTTGGACCAGGCTAGCCTCAAACTTAGAGAGATCCTCCTGCATCTGTCTCCCAAGAGATGGGATTAAAGGTATGCACCACCACCACCTGGCCTCATACACTCTTTATTGGCAATACAGCATTACTTTTTGGCATCTTTTTCTGATTAGTGGGCTTTAACTCTTAGTCTGTGTTGTTACAGATCTCTAGCAGAAATTTTATTTTTCCCAGTTTCCTTTTTTTCAAATTAAACTTAATTTTTATTTTATATGTAAGGTATTCTGCCTGCATGTATGCCTATACACCACATGCATGCAGTGCCCACAAAGGTCAGAAGAGGGTGTTGCATCTCCTAAGACTGGAGTTACAGATGGTTGTGAGCCACCATGGGTGCTAGGAATCAAACCTGGATCCTCTGGGAAAGCAACCAGTGCTCTTAATCGTTGGGCCATCTGCCCAGCCCCTTTATTTGATTTTTTAAAAAAGCAAACATGTTTACGGAAGCAGAAACAGAACAGTCAAGGCAGTTATTTGGGTATTGTCTACTTCTCTATTTCTCCAGGCAACTTGGATATGGTACTTGGCATAAAGAGCAAGTACAATTCCAAGAGACAATGTAATATATTTAATCCTCAGTCAAGGCTGCACTCCTGCCTAGCTCTTTCCTACCATTTAGCTTTCCTTTCCCTTTTCCAGGCTATGCTAGAACTTAACCCACTTCTCCTTCTGTAGCATTACCAGATAAACATATGGTGCAAATCTATGTGTACCTTGTATTTTTTATTGTCAAATCTAACAGTTCTACCCCACAAGTGACTGCCAGGATAGTGAGATATTCCTCAGGCACCTACAGCTCCATATGCCTGCCAGCGAGCCAGCACCTACCCTCCCAAAGGGCTGGAGATCTAGTTTGACCTGTGTATCCGTATTAAACAATACCATGTGGCTCAGTGCATAAGAGAATGGCATTGTTTGCTTGGTGAATAGATACATATGAAGGATACTGCGATGAGCCTGAATCTTCTGGTGGACTCAGTAAACACCCAATCACTGTACAGTAGAAATTCCTCCTATAATCCGCCTTCCCTTCCCAACCATGGAAGAGCCCGTTCATGCTTCCATATCCATCCAGGTAGCCGTCTGGAAGGCTGAGAGTCATCTGCATGCGCACTTAGTGAGGCTGTTATAGGACCAGCTGGGTTTTTATTCTATTCTATTTTATTTTATTCTCTGTTTTGGTTTTTTAGAGCAACAAGGAGTGGGAGGGTGACAACCATATCCTGGACATAAGGAGGTGAGGAAAACAGCAAGGGAAAGGGGGAGGGAGAAGAAAGAGAGATATGAAGAGCCCAGAGAAAAGCAGGGGAAACAGGTAGGAAGAAAGTCAAGACAGGAGAAAGCACCTGGCACCAGTGTAAGGAGTGACAGATGCCTCAAACAGGAGGCGGAAGCTGGGGGGGGGGTGGCTATGGCACTCAATGCAAAGCTATTCTTCCCGTCGAACTCCTCCCCAGACCTCCTGCTAACAGAGTTGAGACAAAGTGGAATATTCCACCTGCTCGTGGTCAGAGGTAGACACTGGGCCTTGGCCTGCTGGGCCTCCTAGTTCTCCAGTTCAGGGGATGTAGTGTCTCACACAGCCCCAAATAGGGAGGATCTTCCACTTGGTTCCAGCCTAGGGTAGAATTAGGAAAGTCTCAGAGCAGAATAAATGATCGTGGGGGAAGATGAGTCTGCCTGGGAGGGGTCGCAGCTGCCCCTGAAATCCCTGTTCTTGTGATTTGGATACCACTCAGAAGTGGGAATCCTGCAAGTAGGGATGCAAAGCTTCAAAGGCACCCTTTATCTCTGTAAATAGCTATTTGCTATCATGTGTGTACATGACGGCGGCATGCATACTGTAGCACACATACAAAGTTCAGAGGACACTTTTTATAGTGCCGCTCCTCTCTTCACTTTGGGGCTCTGGGAACTGAACTCAAGGTGCCAGGCTTGTGTGGTAAATGCCTTTTCCCGCTGAGCCATCTCACCTGCTCCTCAGCCTTGTAGACCATAGGTAGAATTTATTACAAGGTAAAGCATGGCAGTCTCAAGGATGAGAGTGGATAATGGTCAAACAGACCATTGCAGAGGAAGACACATTCTCAAGGGGCGGGAGGAGACAACTTCCAGAGATACATGGTACTGACTTACATTTTTAGGCGGACTTTATATTGCTTATAATGTCTTTAGAACAGACAGCTTTCCTGAGGAGGGTTTTCCTGCCCAAGTGATTGACAGGCACCTTTGGGTGAATTTAGAGAGGGAACAATGGTATCCCTCTGTCTTTTTTTTTTTTCACTAGGAAACCACAGCTAAATACTGATTTTATGACTTTCTAGGCAGTTTAGAATGTCAGGTCACCACAGAGTGTAAAATATGAGTCAGATCCTATTCTTTATAAAAATGCATTTATTTATATATGTGTGCACAGCCTGCACATGTGCATGAGGGTAGGCATGTAGATGGAAGGCAGATAACAACTTTAAGGAGTTGGTGTCTCCTTTGACCATGGGGGTTCCTAGAATTAAACTCACGTCATCGGCCTTGGTGGCAAGGAGAAAGTGCTGAGACATTTCACCTGCCGCCCAGATCCCATCATTTAAAAAAAAGATGATTGACAGATAGATAGATAGAAAGGTTTTTTGAAACAAGGTTTCTCTGTGTAACAGCATAACAGCCCTAGTTGTCCTGGAACTCGCTTTGTAGACCAGGCTGGCCTTGAACTCACAAGATCCAACTGCCTCTGCCTCTAGAGTGCTGGGGTTAAAGGTGTGCACCAACGTGCCCAACAAAATAAATATTTTTATTGTTAGTTTCTCACTCTGTGTGTGTGTATGTGTGTGTGTGCGTGTCTGTGTGTGTACACGTGTGTGTATGTATGTGAATGCTGGTGCCTGCAGAAGCCAGAGATGTCAGATTCCCCTGAAGTTGGAGTTCCAGGCAGTTGAGAGCCAACAGATGTGGGTACTGGGAACTGAGCTCATATCCTCTGCAAGAGCGGTATGCTCTCTTTTAGTGCTGAACCATCTCTGCAATGCCTAGGATCCTTTACTTTTGACCAGTAATCAGTCTTGCACTTTTAATTCCTGGTTTTACAAGATGCTGATAAGGAGAGAAAGGTCCATCCTAGGTGACCTTCAGGCCTGTTAATATCTGACTACTTAACCAACAATCCCACTTTTAGAACTAAGGCCCTCAAATCTTTCAGGAGATGGGCATCTAGTTGACCTGGCCACTTCTGGCAGGAATGAGGCATAGAAGACTTTAGAGCAGCGGTTCTCAACCTGTGGGTCATGACCACTTCAGGGGTCAAATGACCCTTTCACAGGGGTCACCTAAGACCATCAGAAAACACAGATATTTACATACAATTCTTTTTTTTAAAATTTATTTATCATGTATATAGTGTTCTTGGCACCAGATCTCATTATAAATGGGTGTGGGCCATCATGTGGTTTCTGGGAATTGAACTCAGGACCTCTGGAACAGCAGTCAGTTCTCTTAACCTCTGAGCCATCTCTCCAGCCCTTACATACAATTCTTAACAGTAGTAAAATTACAGTTATGAAGTAGCAATAAAAATAATTCTATGGTTATGGGTCACCACAGCACAAGGAACTACATTAAAGGGCTGAAGCATTAGGAAGGTTGAGAAGCAGTGGTTTAGAGTCTCTACTCTTGTTGACTTTCAGGCGGGCGGATGATCAAGGGGGACCAAATAGACGGCGCTAGACTGCTGCAGGCTGAAATGACAGTGGAAAATACTTTAGGTCCAGCAATGTCATAACAGATAATTAGAATGCTGATCTAGAGGGTTTTTTTTTTCTTCAAGCAGAATTGTATTTAGTCCTTGCTGGCCCGGAGCTCACTATGTAGACCAGGCTAGTCTCACAGAGTTCTGCTTGCCTCTGCCTCCCAAGTGCAGGGATGAAGGGCGAGCATCACCAAGCCCGGCCTGAGCTGGAGTTTTTTTTTTTTTTTTGCCTGAATTTGACAGGAAAGCTGGAGTTTTAATCACAAGTGTAAGGAAACAGGGGCAGCAAGATAGTTATTGCCAAGCCTGATGGCCTGAGGTAGATCCCTGGGACCTACCTGGTGGAAAAAGAGAACCAGCTCCCACACATGGCCCTCTGCTCTCCACATGCGTGCTGTTGCATGTTGCACCCCTACATACCCAGCCACACAAAATAAACAAACAAAAGAAAAAGAGAACTCAGAAACAAAGGGCTGCATAGACTAAAAAGCAGGCTCACTACAAAAGTGAGGACAGACAAAGCACCTTTTACTTATCTGCTTCTTTAAACTGGTATCTAAGGTCCCCTGTGTGGTGGTGGCTTTTCCAAAGGCTTGTGTAAGGTGCTTCCTCAGGAGATCCTCCTTTCTAAGGAGATGACAGCTAGAAATTTGGTGGGGAGGCCTTGATAGATAAAATGGATCCAATCTCAACCAGCTGGAGACACACGAAGATGTTACTGGAATCTTTATTTGGTCTCTCCTTGGTTCCCTGGTTCATGTGAACTCCATAGGAAAAACCTTATTTGAGGCACACCGAATGTGGAGTAGAGGCGGAGTTTATTATGAGGTAAACTGAGGCACTCTCAAGGGTGAGAGTGGACAGTGGCAGAGGGAGACCCCCTCCAGGGATGAGAATGAACAATAGACCAATGTTCCAACGTACATGAAATAGTTTAAGACTTTGTTTATGTGTATGTGTCTGTGGATGTATGCCTTGTGTATGAGAATGCTTGGGGTGGCCAGAAGATGGAGTCAGATCCCATGAAGCTGGAGTTACAGGTAGCTGAGAGCTACCCAATGCGGATGCTAGAAACCAAGTGTTAGCCGGGCTGTGGTGGCACATGCCTTTAATCCCAGCACTTGGGAGACAAAGCTATAGAGAAACCCTGTCTCGAAAAACCAAAACCAAAAAAAAAAAAAAAAGGATAAAAGAGAAGAAAAAAAGTAAAGAAAGAAGCCAAGTGTCCCCTGGAAGAGCAGCAAGTGCTCTTAACGGCTAAGCTATTGCTCCAGCCCTCTAACCTACATTTCTATAGAGGCTTTATAGTATTCCAAAGGAAATTTCTGTAATAAGTCCTTTTTTAAAAAAAAAGATTTTATTTATTACTATGCATACAGTATTCTGCCTGCAGACCAGAAGAGGGCACCAGATCTCATTACAGATGGTTGTGAGCCTCCATATGGTTGCTGGGAATTGAACTCAGGACCTCTGGGAGAGCAGCCAGTGCTCTTAACTGCTGAGCCACCTCTCCAGCCCATGTAATAAGTCTTGATTGCTCATCCAGTAAAGGGCTAGCCTGCGGGTCAGTTTAGGGTCTCCTGGCCTCAATTTGCTTCACTCTGAAATATTCCTAGCTGAGCAGATCATGTCTGTGAGGTATTTGGGCCATAAACAGTGACCTGTCAGTAGTGGGAACTGAAGCTTCCAAAGAAAAAGGATGGCGGGCAGGGTGGGTGGGGGAAAAGGCATATCTGTGTTAAAAATTTCCACAAGGCCAAATGACTTGACTTTGTGATTATGGGAAATTACAATGTTGCAGAACGGAGCCAAATTATCTTCAGCTACTTGTAGTCCCTTAGAAAGTCCCTAGGTCTGACCTAACAGTCTTGTGGCTATAAAAACCTTTTAACATATCCTTAGAAGACCACTAGTTTCCACCAGTCCAAAAGCCAAGGAATGTCACCAGATAATGTCTAAGGCCTGTAACAAATATCCCCTACTTTCTTGTCTACCTGATGTTTCCCCTATTTTCTCTCTCTCTCTCTTTCTTTCTCTTTCTTTCTTTTCTTTCTTTCTTTCTTTCTTTCTTTCTTTCTTTCTTTCCTTCTTTCCTTTCGTTTCCTTCCTTCCTTTCTTCCTTCCTTCCTTCCTTCCTTCCTTATTTCCTTTCTCTTTCTTTCTTTCTTTAAAAAATTAGTCTTATCATGCAAGTACTAATAATCAGACCTGGCCCTGCTGAGATTCTAAGAGAGGATGACATCAGGTGTGTTCAGGATCGCATGGCCATAGATGGCCTCTGAGTCTTGCATTCCTCCCTAGCCAGTTGTTTACATGACATCTAGATTGAAAACTAGGCCAAACTAACTATTAGCAGTGTGTGTGTGTGTGTGTGTGTGTGTGTGTGTGTGTGTAGATCCCTTCTTACAGAATAAAGTACAAATGTGTACTTATAGGCTATGCAATACCCCTATCTCTGTGCCCCTATCATAACAAACTAAGATCTTAAGCCCCAGTCATACTATTTGACACATATGCCGCATGTGAGGTTCTGTAGTGAATGTATTAACTCTGACCATAACCCTATAAGATAGGTAGTACAAATAAATAAAGTCACTATTGGAAAGTCTAGCTAAGACAAGAGAGAAAGTCAGGCAATTGGAGGCTAGAGAGATGGTTCAATATTTAAGAGCACTTGCTGCTACTCTGCCAAAGGACCTGGGTTTGGATCCAAGCACCCACATTAGACAGTTCATAACCACCTATAACTCCAGATCACGGAGATCTGGAGCCTTTTTCTGGTTTCTTTTGTCACCCACACATGTGGCACAAACACTCATACATATACATAAGGTAAAAATAAATATTTAAAAGAATGAAAAATTGTCGGGCGGTGGTGGCGCACGCCTTTAATCCCAGCATTCGGGAGGCAGAGGCAGGCGGATCTCTGTGAGTTCGAGACCAGCCTGGTCTACAGAGCTAGTTCCAGGACAGGCTCCAAAGCCACAGAGAAACCCTGTCTCAAAAAAATCCAAAAAAAAAAATGAAAAACTATGGGGACATACAAGAGAAAGGAGCCCACCATTCCAGAATCTGATTAAAGCCTCTTGCCAGTGGAGAAGCAAGAATTCCGGCACAATCAATAACATTGACTATAAAAGGCTGTCAACATAGAGTTGATATTCCTTTCATAAATAGTTTATGTTAAAATAGCAATGATCCAGGCTTAAGGCCTGAATGTATGTGACTTTGGATAGACCATCATTCCTTTCCCCAAACATTGCCTGAGATTTTCAACCAAAACTATTTACAGTAAATATATCCTACGAGGCTTTACTTTGTATATCTGTATGTTGTAGAATATTACTTTAAGGTGTGCCACGTTTGTTTATGCTCTGAACATTTGTTTAACCATATAAAGATGGGTTACTTCTGTTTATGCTTCATTTGTTTAACTCTGTGAACCTGTGATTCGTTGTCTGTGTAAAACACCTGATGGTCGAATAAACAGCTGAATGGCCCAGGCAGGAGAAAGGACAGGCGGAGCTGACAGGCAAAGAGTATAAATAAGGAGGAGAACTCTGGGACGAGAGAAGAAGCAAGAGAGAACAAGGAGAGGATGTCAGGGACCAGCCACTCGGCCACCCAGCCAGATGTGGAATAAGCTATACAGAAGTGAGAGAAAGTCCAGAGGCAAAAGGTACATGGGCTAATTTAAGAAGAGCTTACTAGAAACAAGCCAAGCTTAGGCCAGGCATTTATAAGAATAAGCCTCCGTGTCTGATTCACCTGGGAACTGGGTTGTGGCCCCCCTCAAAAGCAAAAGAACCAAAGAGCCCTTAAGAGTAAAAGCAACAGCATCTGTGTGGCTAGATTTTTACCTTATGGATTGTGAGCTTATCAAATGCCTCTCCAGAACCACTCAGTGATAAGAAAGTAACTTCAAAATGCCATCAAAATCACATATAGCAAGGACTACTTGCTTCAATATTTTGAGACATCAAGCCATTATATCGGGAGAAAAGTATTTGATGCTTGGGGCAGAGGCAGTGAAAACACCCTGGACCGAGTATCCTGCAGACAGCCACTCCCTAAGTCAAACCTCCTATTTCAAAAGAAGGAGAAATATACTTGAATTCTCTGACCTTTGGTCAGGGTGGAATGGATCTATCTCTATATGCCATCCCAATGTCCAAAACATCAAGAAACTGAAATTTAGGTCAGGGCGTGTAGGCATACTTGTTCTCAACAACCTTATCATCAGAAGCACACATGGGCAGCCCATGTATAACAGTTCTCCAGCTGTTCCTATCCTGGGCAGTTCTAGATGCTTGTGTTATTGTCATACCCAAGATTCCACAGTCTTCCTTTACACTGCCTATCCAGCATTTTGGGGGCCTTCGTCTTCACCTTATCCAGTGCACTCCTCCAAGCAGTGCTATCCTCGGGTATCTGCCGTCATTCATTCTCATAACATGGTCAAAGTATTTTAAGCACCATTGCCGTATCCTGTAGCTTACTTCCTTCTGTAGATGGAGATTTTCTTATGTCATTGTTGTGCAGCCTAGCTCTTTGTGCAATGTCTAGAATCTTCCTGAGACATGCCATCTCAAACACATTCAGCTGCTGTTGTGAGGAGTGTTTCATTGTCTAGGTTTCAGAGTTGTAAAGAAGGCAGCTCAAGACAAGTGTCTCATATACTTGTAATTTTGTTGTTGTCGTTATGTCTCTTACTGACCAAACCTTTCCTAGTGCCTGGAATGTAGCCCTCACAATCCCTATCTGCCTCTTGACATCTGAAATAGATCCCTCCTTTGAACTGAGGTTTCCTTCCAGGTAGACAAAGTTGACTGCAAGAGAGCAAAATAAGATCAAACTCTCTGACCTTCAGACAAGGTGGAATAGGCACATATTTTTAGGCTTCCACACTCAATTGAGAAAACGCCTCCATAAGATCTGGCTGTATGGCATTTTCTTAATCAGTGACTGATAGGGTGGGCCCTGCCCATTGTAGGTGGTACCACCCCTGGGTTGGTGGTCCTCCGTTCTATAAGAAAGCAGGCTGAGCAAGCCAGGGGAAGCAAGCCAGTAAGCAGAACTCCTCCGTGGCCTCTACATCAGCTCCTGCCTCCAGGTTCCTACCCTCTTTGAGTTCCTGTCCTGACTTTCTTTGGTGATGAACTATGATTGAAAGGGTAAGCACAATAAACCCTTTCTTCCCCAATTTGGGTTTTGTTCATGGTGTTTTGTTGCAGCAATAGAAACCCTAAGACATTTTCTAAAAAGAGAGAGAAAGAAGGCACAGGGTTGGATGCATGGGGAGGTGGGGAGGATCTGGGAAGAGATGAGGGAGGGGAAACAACGATCAGATTATATCACATGAAAAAGCAAAACAAAAAGCTAAATGACCCATTTAAAAAATGGGCTTGGAATCTGAACAGAGAATTCTAAAAGATGAAATTAAAATGCCTGAGAAATATCTCAGAAAATGTTCATGTTCCCTAGCAATTAGAGAAATGCAAATCAAAACAACTTTCTTCTTAACCCAATCAGAACTGCAAAGATCAGTGGAACAAAATGGTGACAAGAATGTAGGGAAAAGGGAACTTTGAGTTACTGTTGGTGGCATTAAAAACTGGTGCAGCCACTATGGAAATTAATGTGGCGATTCCTCAAAAAAAAAAAAAACAAACAAACTAGAAATAGATCTACCTTATGGTCCAGCTATACTATCTACATATGTCCAAATGACTCAACATCCTACTCCACAGACACTTGCTCAGGCTTGGTCATTGTTCCTCTATTCACAATAGCCAGGAAATGGAAACAACCTAAATGTCCTTCAACAGATGAATGGATAATGAAAATGTGCTGCATATACATTATGGAATGCTATTCGGCTGTGAAGAGAAATGAAATTATGAATTTTGCAAGTAATTGAATGGAACTAGAAAAGATCATATTGAGTGAGGTAATTCGGGCCCAGAAAGACAAACATCCCATGCTCTCTCTCACCGGAGGTTCCCAGTTCCAAGTCTTCGATGTGAGCACATAGCCTGGAGTAACTGCAGAAACCAGGAAAGTAAAAGAGACCTCAGAAGGAGTACAAGAGAGAGGAGGCTAACAGGGTATAACTGATTTGAAGGGGGAAGTGGGAAAATGGGGGAGGGCTTTAATTAGGGAGGTGAAAGGAAGATAAATTAGAAGAAGGAGGAAGCAAAGTAAAATAACAAGAATGTCTGAAAAAGTTGTAAGCCATCATATTATTATCTATCTACCTATAATTACATATGGTACATAGAAGTCTGTATATGCATATACTTAACATAGTTGAATTATAGTTTTCCCATCTGAGCTGGCAATGCTCCCCACAAGAGCCATAGACAATCTAACAAAACCCCCAACACCAGTAATGAGAAGCCCTCTTTCAAGTTGTTGGTTAGTATTCTCCAAGAGACTCCCAAAACACTATAATTGCTATGGCATGGCACAATAACCCAAGGGAACAATAGTGGCTCATACCTTGGCAGTAACCAACAGCTCACTAAGTGGACCTAAGGTCCACTCAACAAGAGGGTACTGGAATCTTAGCCAGATACCCAGAGCTAGTAAAATCATGTATGTTGGAGGTGTACCAATAACTACAATTTTATTAAAACCAGCATAATTCCTAACTACATTCTAAATATTTATCCTTATACCTACAGATAAGTGCAGTTGTCACCCCTCATCAAAGAAACTTCTCTTTGCAACAGATGGAATACTTTCTAGAAAACCACAACTGATCAAAATGCAGAAAATAAGAACAAAACATTGTGTGCTTCCTAGTCCCAACTGTTATGCCTGTCTATAACACAACTCCTGTACTTAAGGCTCAGGGATCATTGTGGAAGAGGGGCCAGAAAGACTGTAAGAGCCAGGGAATTGGGAAGTTTGCTGTGAGGTTGTGTTTCCTAGAAATATCTAAGAGGTTAAACTCACGAAGTCTGGTCTTCATGAGCCTAAACATGACCTTGAACAACAATGTTACACATGGACAGATGGGCTGACATGGAATGGAAAGCTTGTGGGGCTCCAACCCTAGACAAAGAACTGTGGGTAGCTGGTGAATGATAAAAATGAAAGAAATGATCTTTCCTAGGGATGAGCCCCCCAATAGGATATACAATACCAAGTGGTCAGCCCTAAGATCATATACATACCGGGAACCTTACACAGACTAAACAGGTTGAATTTATGTACTTGTGTATATGTAACAACAATGAAAGAAAAAGAGTTTAGGATTTGAGAGAGAGCAAGGAGGTGCTTGGAGGGAGGAAATGGAAGAGGGGATTATGTAATTATACTTTTATTTTCATTTTCTTTCAAGACAGGGTTTCTCTGTGTAACAACTCTGGCTGTCCTGAAACTCACTCTGTAGATCAGGCTGGCCTTGAACTCACAGAGATCCACCTGTCTCTGCCTCCCAAGTGCTGGGATTAAAGGTGTGCACCACCACCACCTGGCAATTATACTAATTTTAAAAATTAAAAATTTACTACTAAAAACATAAATATGGTCTAGAGACATGGCTAAGTGATTAAGTGCATTTGTGGCTCCTGGGTTCAGTTTCGAGCACCCACATTGGGTGGCTCACAACTGTGTGTAACTCTAGTTCCAGGGGATCTGGTGCCATTTTCTAGCCTATGTAGGCAATATACACATGTGGTACACATATAGACAAGTAGAGATGCACACACACACAAATAAAATAAATTAATACAAAACATAAATGTGTAACATGCCATGTATGATCATACACACATTTAATTCCAGTACTCAGGAGGGAGAGGCAGGCAGACATCTATGAGTCTGAGGCCAGTCTGGGCTACAATAGTGAGTTCCAGGACAGCCAAGATTTTGAAGTAAAACCCTGTCTCAAAAAAAAAAAAAGAAAAGAAAAGAAAAGGAAAGGAAAAAACCTACAGGAGGTGCCCTTTAATCCCTGCCCTTGGGAGACAGAGACAGGTTGACCTCTGAGTTTGAGGACCGCCTGATTCACAGAGTGAGTTCTAGGACAGCCAGGACTGCTACACAGAGAAACCCTGTCTCAAAACAAAAAACAACACACACACAAAGACCCCAAAAAACAAGGAACAAATCCTACAGGATTATATAAGCTTTATGCAGCTGGGGGGTCAGACCTCCTAATGCTAGCTAAGTGCTCTAATTTTGCACTCCACCGCTCAGACCTGCAGCATTAACATTCTGAAAGGAAACCAATAGGCATTCTTGTCATCGTGCCCTAGTTTATCTCTCTTGGCTATGGAGTATAATGCCAGGAACAGATAAATCTTGGAATTGATAACTGCTTCAAATGATTTTTGTAATGAGATATATTAACTCAATTAAATTGTTTTTAAAAATAATTGTGTCTTGTTCCTTTGCTTGCTTGCTCTTGTTTTTATGAAACAGGGCCTCACATTACATTCCTGGATGGGCTGGAATTCACTCTGTGGAATGGCCCCAAACTTTCGATGGTCTTCTCTTCTTTGTCTCCCACATGCTATAGAGAGTTAGAGGCATGTGCAACCACATCCAGTTTGGAAGCATTTTTTTAAGATTCATTTTTTTATTTATGTGTATTTTTTAATTAAATTTTTTCATTATTTTACATACCAACCACAGTTTCCTCTCCTTCCTCTCTTCCCGTTCCCTCTCCCCTCCCCCTCCCACCTACCTTCCCCATCCCCCCCCAACCCCCACATCCTCTCCTCCAATCAGAAAGGGGCAGCCCCCCCCATGGGAGTCAACAAAGCATGGCATATTAAGTTAAGGCAGGACCAAGCTCCTCCTCCTACATCGAGGCTGGGCAAGGCATCCCAGCATGGGGAATAGGTTTCAAAAATCCAGCTCATGTATGTACTAGTCCATGTATGGGTTCCCATGGTGGGCAGGAAAGAGCATCTGATCCCCTGGAATTGAAGGTACAGGTATTTGTGAACCTTCTGATGTGGGTCCTGGAAGGAAACTGATCATGGTCCTCTGTAAGAATACATGCTTAACTGCAGAGCCATTTCTTGAGCCCTCTTGGAAGCATTTTGTGGACAGTTTTGCATTCAGTATACATAATAGTGAGTTGTGTTGGTTGTTGTAAGCATCAATTTGATGATGTTTTACTATATATTGTTGCTTTTCTCTATATGTTACCAGCACTCATTCAAAACCCAAAGCATAGCAGTTTACTGCTTTAGTTGGCAGTGTGAACCTGGGAGAACGGAGCCTAAAAATGAGGCGAACTAAAGTCTCATGTAATAGCCAACTTTATTCAGAACATCAGACAATTTATACTCTGAGGGATAAGAATCAAATGAGTAGCCAAATGGTGGTAGCGCACACCTTTCATCCCAGCACTCGGGAGGCAGAGGCAGGCGGATCTCTGTGAGTTCGAGGCCAGCCTGGTCTACAAGAGCTAGTTCCAGGACAGGCTCCAAAGCTACAGAGAAACCCTGTCTCGAAAAAAGACAAAGGAAAAAAAAAAAGAATCACATGAGTAAAGTGTCCAGTCTCAAGGATAAGCCACATGTGGTAGACAAGATGCATGTGGCAAAACCACGTTTTTCCATAGAGGCATATAAACAAATAGCAACAGCCAGTTGTAATGAATAATCTAAAGTAAACTCACTCCTCTCTGCTACACCGGGGAGGGGCATGAAAACACAATCCAAGAATGATTCTGTGTTTTTGAAGAAACTGAGGCCACAGGACTCTTGTCTTGGTTTCTTGGAGCTTTCTCCCAAGCACTCCATTCTTGGACCGTGTTCTGACAATAGTTATGGCAGGTCACTCTCTGGACTGTACAAAGCACAGAAAGAGATTTTTTTTTAACCATCTCGTGTTTTCTGTAAGATTTACTTGGAAATTTACAAAGCTCCATCATTTAGCAGTATAAATACAGGTAATATTAATTTATTGCATTTTCCTATATGTAGCTTGTACTCAGCTTTCTTTTCTTAAGGTGGTGATACATATACTATCCTCTAAGTCAAAAATTGCTACCTTCCTAAGACCAGCTGTGTCTGCGTATATAGCATCATACCTGGGCTTGTTAATTGTTGGTTAAGACTAAGGGGCTGGATGTTTTTCCAAAATGAAGGATTGAAGACTCCAAAGCTACAGGGAAACAGAGAAACTCAGTCTTGAAAAACCAAAAAGAAGAAGAAGAAGAAGAAGAAGAAGAAGAAGAAGAAGAAGAAGAAGAAGAAGAAGAAGAAGAAGAAGAAGAAGAAAAGAAAAAGATTGAAAAGCAAGTTACAAAGGTCTGAGCAAGTCACATAAAGGTACATAGCAGACAAGGCTGTGTGTATATATGCTGCTGAAATCTCCAAAGTCAAAGTTCAATAAATTGATGTCAAACTTCCTCTTAAATGCATCTCTAATCAGTTTATTTAAAAGTGTTGGGGAATGAGGGGCTGGAGATATGGCTTGAATGTTAAGAGCACTGGGTGCTCTTCCAGAGGACCCAGGTTTGATTTCCGGCACCCACACGGCTACTCACAAATGTCTGTAACTCCAGCTCCAGGGAATACAATATATTCTTCTGACCTCCACAGGCACTAGGCACGGACATGGTGCATACACATAAATAAAGGCAAAACATGCTGGGCGGTGGTGGTGCACACCTTTAATCCTAGCACGTGGGAGGCAGAGACAGGTGGATCTCTGTGAGTTCGAGGCCAGCCTGATCTACAAAGTGAGTTCCAGGACAGGCTCCAAAGCTACAGAGACCCTGTCTCAAAAATCAAAATAAATAAATAAAAAGTGTTTAGGTTTGGCCTCAACTCTACTAAATACTACACAGTAGTTATTGAATGTACCACATATGGCCAGGCAGTGGTGGTGCCCACCTTTAATCTCAGCACTTGGGACACAGAGGACACGAAGATCTCTGAGTTTGAGGTCATCCTGGTCTACAGAGCGAGTTCCAGGACAGCTAGAGCTGTTACACAGAGAAACCCTGTCTCGATAAACAAAACAAAAGCACCAGATGGGTCTGGCTGATTTTCTAGGTGAACATCATACTTTAAAGGCCTGTACTGATACGCTCAGAGGGACTGAGAAAAGGAGGCAATGTTTTCCCTCCTGTCTTCAAAGGTCAGTTAAGTCCCAGGGGCCGTGGAGTAGCTCTCCAACTCTTTGGTAACTATGGAGAGCTACTTGTTCTCTTCTTCAGGTCATGGCGACCGCTTGTACTCAGAGAAAAGGCTCCAGGAGGGCCAGGGTGCCTGAGTGTGAAGTCTTGCTTACTTCTGACTAGTGATGTGCCATTGGAATAGTCTGTCAGTGCTTTGGGATACAGGTAAAGAAGGCACTGTCACCCTCATCTATTTGAGGAGTTCTAGAATCTCCTAGAAGGAGGCCAAGTCAGAACTTGTGGCTTCAATTCTGAAACTATTTCAGAACTAGCTGGTTTATGAAGCAGAATTGGAGATTTTACTAATGATACTTTAATATAGGCTTATGTATAAGGGTTAGGAGAAAAAGAGGTGCTTAGTAGAAAGTAAAACATATCCAAATGTGAGTACAGGCTCCTCAAGGAAGAGATGCAGCCCATTGCTTTACTATTGTATATTTTATATATATGTATGTGTGTGCGTGTGTCCTGATCTAGTTGTCCTTTGTGTCATGTTAAAGCAGTCCTTTGCCTTTCCCCCCTTTTGTATTGGGGTATAAAAGTGTATGGAAATTAAACATGGGCAAACTCAGGACTCAGAAGCCAGAACTCACCATTCAGTATTCACTGAGTTGCCCTCCCGAGACTTTCCTATGTCTCTGATTCTTTCTTATCTCTGTTCCTCCTACCCTAACATTTCTAATTCTCAGGCCCCTACCCTGGAATGTGCGAACCCACCGTGGCTAGGATCACAGCAGAAGTCACCCCAAAAAGGTGGCTCCCAACAATTGAGGTTCCCTCCTTTCAGATAAGTCTAACTTATGTCAAGTTGACATAAAACTAGTCGCTACAGAAAACAGAAAAAAGAACTGAGGGGGAAAAAAAAAACAAACCAAAGAGCACATGAAATATAGAGACACACGCAGAGAGACATGCACAAACAAAACTAATCTTTTTTAAATAAAGCATTAAAGATATATTTGCTCCACTTCCTAGGTACACCATGTACCCCATCTCTCCACAGTTACTCTCATCCTGAGTGTAGACTTTATTATCCCTATAGATATTTTGTTCTTTCATTTTACATGACTATACCCAGAAATGTTTTTCTAGTAGCTTTTAGTCACAATACAGTTTCGTTTGCCTGGATTGAAACTTTAGACCCGTGTTAACTCTATGTGGCACCTTCTACAAGTGGCTTTTTATCCCTAAACATTGGTACTGAGGGCTTTCGATAGCTCTTACATTTACATGTTGTTCCTCAGCAGCCAAGGGCTTCAGAGTCCCTTATTACTGTGAGCACAGGTGTTATTACTAAATTGGAGAAGAAACCATGAACCTGAGGGTGTACAGTTTGCAGCATGATCGCAAGATGACAGAGCCCCGGGCTTACGGACTCTGTACTATCAGACAATGGGTGAGCAGCCAGAAGGCAGGCAAGTGAGGAGAGGAAGGGCCTTGGAGATGCTGGTGGACAAGGGGAGGGGGAAGGAAGCAGTCAGAGCTTCTGAGAGCGCCTTAAATCTATCAGTGATTCTCATTCTCGACTCTGGCCCTCATTGGGATCACCCGGGGAGTTTCAAACCTACTAATGCCTGACACCCACCCCAGAGGTTCTAATATGACTGTTCTGTGTGGAGGCCCGAGTAAGAGGCTGATTGAAAGCTCTCCAGCTGAGTTGAATGTATAGTCAGCGTTGCAACCATTGACTGAGCAGAGCAATTTGTTAGGTAGTGAATTAGCTGAGGGGGCACGACTTAAAAGCTGGCTTGTTAACTTTAATAAGATCTTAATCCTTCATGACTACCTTGATAATGTGATATAAATAAGGTATTGAGATCTTAGGCCCACAGTCTATTGATAGAAACGAGCTAAGATGAAGGTGATAATCCGCTTTCCTTAGAGTTGTTCACACCAGTCTTAGACGGTAGTGTACAGTTGTTGTACCCACGCGAGACACAGGGAAGAATGCCACTCAATGAAGGTCACATTAAGAGTCCTTTATTTCCCAGAGGTGGAAAGCAGGCTCACACCAGAAAAGACTATTGACTCCGAGTGAGGCAGGGTAGGATTTATAAACTAAAAACCTCAATTACATCACCCCAAAGGCAGGCTACTGTGGGGGGTGGAGGGTGGGGGAAGTGCTTTCAAAAGTTTTAGTTCAGTTGATTCAAACAATTTGTTTTATATTGTAGAATAATGGACCTGTAGACCGACGCTGCAGAATGAGAATGTTCTGCTTAGCAGGAGGTGGTTAGCTGGAGGGATGGGGGAATGGGGAGGATGGGGGTATGGGCTTGAGGGGCCATTGGGTGAGTTAGTTAAAACTAGGACAAAATGGAGTTACTTTACGTAGTTCACAGGCATCAGGACTTTAAAGGAGAAAGCAACAATTTTTCATGATGAATGTCCATCAACCCACAGAGTAACAAAATTCAGCAAACATTCTAAGTACTTCCTTTATGAAGGGTCTATGCTGCTGGGAGGGAAGACAGATGGAAACAAATTATAATCCTTGTCTGGAAGCAGCTCATACAAATGGACAATTCAGACAAATATACAGACAATTAACACAGTGACCTAGGTGTGGCATCACATGGTTGCTTGAGACTGCATGGCAAAGACTTAATTCAGTGCTCCCAGATTAGAGAAGCGAGAGACCTGCTCACAGTAAACGTCTCAACTGCAGCAAGTTGGGAGCTTACAAATCCAGGACTAATGAAGGAGATGGGCTAATAAAAGGGATATACCTGACTTTTCTTCACACTGCTGCTTGGCATTCCTTTTATGTTCTGGTATTTCTCACGGTTGCTGGTAGGTAGGTGTCATTAGCCTTGGAAAGGAAGGAGAAAGACTAAGTTAAGTCCAGAGCTAGTGAACCCTATATCATAATTCTGAGCAAATTCTTTCTTAAATGGTTGGCATGTGTATATGCAGACCTGAATAGAACCCAATGCAAAGGTTAAGGCAAGAAAGAAGACAGAAGCAGAAATGCCAAGCCTTCTCCTCAGCCATTTGCAGGACCAAGTGAAGAGTAAATGTTCTCAGGCAAAGTGTCTTTCAATCCAGAAAAGTAACCCAGACAACTGGTTCTCATCAGAACTCGCATGTCACATGTTATCAATGGCAAAACCAGTGGGAGACTAAGCTAGCTGTGAGACCTTCCAAGGTTGTGTGTGTGTGTGTGTGTGTGTGTGTGTGCATGTCTTTGCACATTGCAGGTAGAGGTCAGATCAACAATGGGTGTGTTCTTCAATCACTCCCACCTTTTTTTGAATTTATATTATTACTAGCATTTATTTGCCTATTTTGCATGTGAATGTGGTGGGGGGGCAATGCTCTGGGGCTAACAGCAACTATTACAGGTTAGTTCTCGATTTCCTATCCACCATGTGTTTCCAGAATCAAATTCAGGTTTTTAGGTTTGGCTTCAAGTGCCTTTACCATGTGAGCCACCTCATCAGCCCTTCATCTTACTTCTTTTTTTTTTAAAGATTTATTTATTATGTATACAACATTCCTTCCGTGTCTGCTTCCATGCCAGAAGAGAGAACTCATTATTGATGGCTGTGAGCCACCATGTGGTTGCTGGGAATTGAACTCAGGACCTCTGGAAGAGCAGTCAGTGCTCTTAACCTCTGAGCCATCTCTCCAGCCCCCCCTCATCTTACTTCTTTGGAAAAAAAAAACCTTTATTGAACCTTGAGTTTGCTAGAATAGCTGATCAGCAAGCCCCAGGGATCCTCCTGCCTCTACTTCCCCAGTGCTGGGATTATAGATGTGCATGCATCATTGCACCTGACTTTTTATGTGGTGCTGAGGATTGACCTCAGCTCCTCATGCACTCATGGTAAGCACTATCAACTGAGCTAGCTCCCATGCCCTCAAATTAATGTTTTTATTTGTTTGAGACAGGATCTCACTTACGTAGCCCTGGCTGGCCTAGAACTCACTACATAGACCAGGTTGGCCTTGAACTCAGAGAGATCAGCCTGCTCCTGTCTCCCGAATTCAGGGATTAAAGGTGTGAACAGCTTCAGCAGTGGTCCTCAACCTTCCCGATGTTGTTACCCTTTAATACAGTTCCTCATGTTGTGGTAACCCCCAACTATAAAATTATTTTCATTGCTACTCTAGGAGAATATGTTACAGTTGTAGTGTTGCAGAGATATCCTGACTTATCAGGAAGCCAGGATATACTTAGAGCTGCAATAGGACAGCTCTGGAGGATAGAACTGCCACAGGACAGCTCAGCCCTGGAGGATCGGTGTCCTGACTATCGGGAAGCCAGGCTACCTGAAGCTGGGGTGCAATGGGGGATGGTCTCCCGGCAGGATATAGGGATCCTGCTCTTCTGGAGATCAGCTATCTGGGGCTTCTCCTGCCCAAGATGTTTCTTCTTTTGCTAACACTCTGCTAAAGGGGAAGCCCTTCAGAAATGTAGCAATCTCCTACTGCTCTGGTGAAAAGTTTTACTTTTTTCTGCCTGGCCTTGCTCAGTCCTCCTTAAGGAGCGTCCTAGCAAGATTCTCCTGTTCTGCTCAGCTTTGCTGAGGCCCCCTAGAGAGCGTCTCAGCAAGGTTTTTCAGCTCAGTCCCCTAAGGAAGGTTCCAGCCAGGTTCTTCTAGTATGCAGCAATGAATGACGGTTGTCACCCAAAACTCTTGAGAAAGAGATTTATTTGGAAAAGAGTAGTCCAGGAGAGTGGCTGCCTCTGCCAGGGCGGGATTAATGGCAGCCTTTAACTGAAGGGACAGAGAGGCTTATATAGGGCTTCTTAGGGGCAGAGTTTTCCCAGGGAGAAGAGGGATTGGTTAGTTTTTCCCTGCTCAGGGATTGGTCAGTTTAGTTGGTCAATGGCAGAGGTGACTCTGACTTTATGGACAAACTGTGTTTCTTTCACTGGTCCTTTTTAGCTTTTTGACTCTAATCTTAGGACCAGGACATGCTTCTTTCACTGGCTCTGATTCTAGGGACAAAGTATGTTTCTTTGACACTAGTTTCAGAGTCAGGGCATGTTTCTTTGGTCCTGGGTTCAGGGATAAAGATGTTTCTTTCCCTGGCTCAGGTCTCAAATACAGGCTGCCGTCCTTCTCACTGACTCTGAGTTCAGAGTCAGGGTGCTCTGTGATTGGTTGATTTCCTGCTCCAGTTGTCCCTTTTACCCTACATAATTTTGCTGCTGTCATGAATCTAAATGTAAATATCTTGTGTGCAGGCTATCTGATATGTGACCCAGTGAAAGGGATAGTAGACCCACAAAGGGGTTGAGACCCACAGATTGAGAACCACTGGATTAAAGACAATGTGGTGATTTGAATGTGGACGTTTCTCATAGGCTCTGATGTTTGGAAACTTGATCCCCAGTTGGTGGCATTGTTTCAGTAGATTTATCAGGTGTCTCCTTGTTTGAGGAGGTACGACACCAGGGTTAGGCTTTGAGGTTTCAAAGCCAAGTGCCATTTCAAATTCTGTGTCTCTGGCTTTCTGCTTGTGATTTAAGATGTGAGCCCTCAGGATCCTGCTCCAGTCTGCTGCTTGCTACCGTGCTTCCCACCACGACAGACTCTTATCCCTCTGGAACTGTAAGCCCATATAAATCCTGCCTTCTATAAGTAGCCTTGGTTATGGAGTTTTATCACAGCAATAGAAAAATAACACAAAATGATAGGCAGTCTGTATTCAAAACATTATTCTAGAAGGACTTATAAGCCAGGTCACAAAATGTGGGTTTTTGTCTTCAACTCCCTCATTAGTTTAATAGTGTATCTAACCAGGACTTCTTTTTAAAAAATATTTATTTATTTTTATGTGCATTGGTGTTTTGCCTGCATGAATGTCTGTGTAAGAGTGCCAGACCCACTGGAATTGGAATTATAGACAGTTGTGAGCTGCCATGTGGGTGCTGGGAATTGAACCCGGAGTCCTCTGGAAGAACAGCCGGTGCTTTTAACCCTTAAGCCATCTCTCCATTTGTAATCAGAGCTTCTTTTATGCATTTACAAGCAAGTATGGCTAGATAATCCCCATTTGCTTCACAAAAGTTATCATGCTCTTTTTTTTCACGAGATTTTTATTCTCAGCAAGTGAGCCGGGAATCCTACAGAGTTTGAGAAGTACCGTGGTTTATATTTAGAGCTATTTTTCTCACCCTCTACTGAGACTTGGCAGTGAGGGCGGAAAGAGTGAAAGAGCACAACCTCATTGGTGTCTAGTGAAACAATCCAGTGGAGAGATTCCTGTTGGAACAGCAAAGGTGGTGAGAGTTGGGGGTTTCTGATGCTATTTTAAAGCCATCTTTATAGATCAGTTGAAATATTGGCCTTCGAAAGTCTGGCTAAATGGTATGTTAGAGAAACACAATTCAGCCTGGTGGTGGTGGCGGCACATGCCATTAATCCCAGCACTCAGGAGGCAGAGGCAGGTGGATCTCTGTGAGTTCAAGGTCAGCCTGGTCTACAAGAGCTAGTTCCAGGACAGCTAGGACTGTTACACAGAGAAACCCTGTCTTGAAAAACCAAAAGGAAAAAAAAAAGAAAAACACAATTCTTAGTCCTTTTCCTTCAAAGAAGTACTTAATTGAACATCATTTTCATTTTAATTCATTGTTTCTTCCTGGAAAGCTATGGCAACTCTTCTAAGAGTAAAATAGTTTGTTTTTGAAAAATTCATATATGCATACAATGTATTTTTATCACCTCCACTTCTCCTCTTAACTCCTCCTAGATCAATCCCCTATTCCACATCGCCACCCAACTTCATCTCTTCCCCTTAAAAGAGAACTCATTCAATCCAATTTGTGCTGCTCACCTACTCCCGTCGGGGAGGCCATCCACTGGAGTGGCTGACCTACCATGCTCCATACCCTTAAAGAAAACTGACTCTTGTTTCCTAGAAGCCACCAACTGTAAACAGCCCCTCGGTTAGGGATGGGGGCACATGAGCTCCTCCCCCTACTCGCAGGGATGTTGAGTGATTCAATCTTGTAAGGGTCTTGTGCAGCCACGGCTGCTGCACGCCCGAAGGCAGTGCTCCTGTCGTGTCCAGAGGACACTGTTTTGCTTCAGTCCTCCCTGACCTCTTTCTGGCTCTTACGATCTTTCTACCTCCTATCCGTGATGGTCTCTGAACCTGGGAGGGAAGTAGAGTGATGTCCAATTTGTGGCTGAGATCCACACTGACACTTACTCTTGGCACTTTGACCAGTTGTGAATTTCTGTGTTAGGTGCCTTCACTAGCAGAATAAAAATCCTATCTCTATAAATATAGAGAGATGAATTTAGAGTGTAGTCCGATGCTATGTGCATTTTAGCAACAGAACAGTAGAAGGTTCATCCCTTGGGCCTATGACCTCCCTGATCATGGGTTTGGGGCCAGATTTATACTACCAGACATGCGTTTCCTTCTGCGGAGTGAGCCTCAAATCCAATCAGAAAGTCGCTGGCTACTCATAACATTTGTGCCACTGTTTTACTCATGGGTATACCTTGACATGCTGGTCATTGTTGTCACAGAGTTCACAGCTGGATATGACTGTTGATGACACCCCAGCCCCCAGCAGCCTACATAACACCTTTCAGTACTATGAAAACTAGGCATTAGGTAGGTCACATCTTAGGCAGGTACCAACTGATTAATTCACATCCTGTGTCCAAAGTCAACAGTGTCTTCAGCAACAGAGTTTTACCATCAAGTTCTGGTAAGCAAGTATGCTGGTTTTTTGCCAATGTTACACAAACTATATCCATCTGGGAAGAAGAGATTCAGTCAGATATGCCTGTAGGCAAGTCTATGAAGGCGTTATATTTGTTTGTTTAATGATGCAAAATGTGTTGCATTCTTTTGTGTTGCGTTTGTTTAACTCTGTGAAGCTGTGTTATGTTGCCTGTCTAAAACACCTGATTGATCTAATAAAGAGCTGAACGGCCAATAGCTAGGGAGGAGAAAGGATAGGCAGGGCTGGCAGGAAGAGAGACTAAATAAGAGGAGAAATCTGGGAAGAGAAGATTGAGGAGCAAAAGGAGGAGAGGAGGGCATCAGGGGCAGCCACATAGCAAGTCACAGAGTAAGAAGTAAAGGAGGGTATATAGAACAGAGAAAGATAAAAGCCCAAAGGCAAAAGGTAGACAAGATAATTTAAGAAAAGCTGGCTAGAAACAAGCCAAGCTAAAGTCAGGCCTTTGTAAGGAAAAATAAGATTCTGATAATTTATTTGGGATTTATTTGGGATGGTGGGCCCCCAAAGAGTAAAGAGAAAAGAGTAAGAAAAAAAAACAACAGATCTGTACCTTTTATGAACAATGCATCCCAGAAATTTTTACAAACCAGTTCATAGGAACTTACTTACTCTTTCTTTCCTTCCTTCCTTTCCGAGGCTGGAATTAAACCCAGGGCCTTCTGCATACTAGGTAAATGCTCCAACAGTTATGGAGATACTCACCCAGGTTCTCTCAATATTTTCTTTTCTTTTATGTGTGCAGGTGTTTTGCCCGCACATGTGTCTGCACTACATGCATGTTTGGTGTTTTGCCTGCATATGTGTCTGAACTACATGCATGTTTGTTTCCTGAGAAGGCCAAAAGAGATAGTCAGATCCCCTGGAACTGAAGTTACCGGTGGCTGTGAGACACCTTGTGGATACTAGAGACTAAACCCGGATCCTATGCAAGAGCAGCAAGCACTCTTAATGCTGAACCGTAGCTCTGGTCCTTCTTTTTTTTTTGCAGCTCTTTACTGTTCCTTTATGGGCATGTACACTAATTATTTGAAGGTTGGGTTATTTCCAACTTTTAGTTATCAAGGTGAATAATAAATCTTATATAGGTAACATTTTGCACATTTCCAGGAGTAGAATTACTAATTAGTTACTAATTTATGTCATAAGTAGAAGGGACTTGGGGGAGGGAAAGAGATAGTAGGGCACGATGGGACAGAAGGAAGGCGACTATGATCCAAACATGATACATTCACGTGTGCAAATGTCGCTGCAAAAATTTTTTACAATTAATATATTAATTATAAAAAAATTACTATTTTTAAAAATCTGTTTCAGTAGCCAAGTGTGGCCATAGGTATGTCATATCACACTTGGGAGGTTTAGGCAAGATCACAAGTTCAAGGTCAGCCTTAGCTACATAGAAAGATTCTGTCTCAAAAAAATTAAGCGAAAAGTATAAAGAATACATTGGAAGCTGGGTATGGTAGCACACACTTCTAATCCCAGAACTCAGGAAGCTGCTGAATCAGGAAACTGAAAGTTCCATAGCCAGGCGGTGGTGGCACACACCTTTACTCCCAGCACTTGGGAGGCAGAGGCAGGCAGATCTCTGTGAGTTCAAGGCTGGCCTGGTCTATAAGAGTTAGTTCCAGGACAGGCTCCAAAGCTACAGAGAAACCGTGTCTCGAAAAACCAAAAGAAAAAGAAAAAAAAAGAAAGTTCCAGAACAGCCACAGCTACATAGCAAGTTAAAGTCCAATCTAATGGGTTAGCACAGTCTGAATCCTATGTGCCATCAAACAGGCATAGCAGAGAAGCTGGGAATAGAATCAAATGTGGGTGTAGTTCGGTAGCAGATCACATGCTTAGCCTTCTCAAGGCCCTGGGTTCCATCTGTGGCAGGAAAAATTACAATGTGAGTAGGACAAGCAGAGATAAAGGGAAAAGAAAGTCCAGGTAAAAGTGAGGGTGGATAGAGCCCAGCTACCGCCAGAAGCTTTTGAGATCTTCACAAAATAGAAGAGTGAATATAAAAATATATCATGAGCAGTGATTTCTTCTCTTTCTTTCTTTCTTTTTTTCTTTCTTTCTTCCTTTCTTTCTTTCTCCCTTCCTCCCTCCCTCCCTATCTCTCTCTCCCTTCCCTCCTTTCTTCCTCCCTTTCTTCCCTCCTTCCTCTCTTGGTTTCTCTCTCTCTCTCTCTCTCTCTCTCTCTCTCTCTCTCTCTCTCTCTCTGTTTCACAGTGTTTCTCTTTGTAGCCCTGGCTGTCCTGGAACTCACTCTGTAGACCAGGCTGGCCTCGAACTCACAGAGATCCACCTGCCTTTGCCTCCTGAGTGCTGGGATTAAAGGTGTGCGCCACCACCTCCCAGGAAGAAAAATAATTTAATATAAAAGAACAGTGATCAAATCCCATAAATGACATCAGAAGCAACAAGATAAGACATAGTCACATCCTTACATATTAGAAATGGATCTGGGGTTCCAAGAAATGACCACATAATTCAAAGGATTTCAGCAAAGTCTAAAGTTTTCCTTCTGCAGAACTGTGGCTAGCCATGTCAAACCGAGCAAGACAACATTCCCAGTGGAGGTCTCACGGGTTTTTATTCCTAACATAAACAAGCCCGGTGCTTCACTCTGAGTGGTCAAAGCTTGGATTCACATTCTTTTTTTTTGTTTGTTTGTTTGCTTTTTGTTTTTTGGTTTTTCGAGACAGGGTTTCTCTGTGTAGGACCGTGGCTGTCCTAGAACTAACTCTGTAGACCAGGCTGGCCTCAAACTCACAGAGATCTGCCTGCTTCTGCCTCCCGAGTGCTGGGATTAAAGGTGTGCGCCACCGCCGCCCAGTTTGGCTTCACATTCTTAGGTAGCTGAGTAACTCACAATTGTACAGCTGAGGGCAAAAACAGCTTTATGATAGCAGGCTGAAACTTTGAACACAAACTTTTGCCTTAGAAAAATGATGGCTCGGAGTGGGATTTTTGCTGGATGGTGTCTTTACAAATTTCTTTACAGGTGGAACTCTCTCATTTAAGTTTTGGCAGGAAAGACAGTACACTGTGCTTACATTTCCCACATTACAGATAAGAAAAGGGTATCTACAAAACACAGAAAACTCGCCAGGTGGTGGTGGCGGCGGCAGCGCAGGCCTCTAATCCCAGCACTTGGGAGGCAGAGGTAGGCAGATCTCAGTGAGTATGAAAATTTGAGGACAGCCTGATTTATAAAGCAAGTTCGAGGACAGCCAGGACTGTTACACAAAGAAGAAACCCTGTCTCGAAAAACCAAAGAAAACCAAACCAAAACAAAACAAAACTTATGGTATTTCTAACTGAGCTCAGAGAGATTAGAAAATGCTACCAGATGGGAGAGAGGACAATGTAAGTCAGAATGAGAAACATTCAGAAACTAGGTAGTTGATCTCATGAACACACTAGAACCCAAACAAAAAGCCACTTAGAAATGCAGACTTAACTACAAGGAATGTAAGAACCAATAAACACAACAGATAGTGGTCTGGAGAATCAGATACAGAGGACAGTCGTGAGGATTCGGAAGACATGAAAAAGCTTCTGGTTTCCTCGGGGTCTTGTAAGAAAACAAACTTTCATCTTCACCATAAGGAAGAAAAAAACACTAAGCAAACAAATTTATGAATAAACTCATGTGAGAACAAACATCACAGGACAGAGCATATTCCTGAAATTTGGAGACTCTGGAGACACACGGGACCAGAACGTTTGCTTAAATGAGGCTAAAGCCACTGGGGACTGGAGGCTGAGAAAGTGGAGGGCCTACAGGGGCTGCTGTTAAAGGGGGTGAGCTACTTGTCTGTTGTGATAAATTACCTTGGTTAAGGGCCTAGAGGTGAAAAGTAGATGAAGAGGACCCGAGTTTAGTTCCCAGTGCCTGCATATAGTGGTTTACAGCTGTCTGTAACCCTCTCTGACCTCTGTAGGCATGAAGCACATATGCCACGTACATACACACACGCAGGCAAAACACTCATACACATAAATAAATTAATATAAAAAATACAAAGCACCATGTCTAAGGCAATTTGTAGAAGGAAGGGTTTATTTGGGCTTATGGTTCCAGAGGGATAAGAATCCATCATGGTGGGGGGGGCGTGGCAGCAAGTGGTAGTCATGGTGATAAGAAAAGGAAGCTAAGGGCTCAACTTCCAACTGCAAGAATGAAGCAAAGAAAGCAAACTGGAGAGCTGGAGGCTTTGACTTGCAAAGTCTGCCTCTGGTGATGACTTCCTCCAACAAGGCCTCACCTCCTAAACCTCTCCAAACAGTATCATTGACTGAGGACCAAGTGTTCAAACATCTGAGCACATGGGAACATAACCATTCAAACCGCTACAGAGACTTCCTACCACTTCCCAGGATTATATTCCAAGAATACCACTAGGCATTCACAGGCTTGGGAAAGTCTGGAGAAAGCCTGCTCCCTGACTGGAGATGGAAAACAGCAACCATGTCACAGGATCTTGAACATTTTGTGTTTATGTTTTCAAGGAGTAAGCTGAGATATTTGGGGGTTGCTGGCCCATGAGACGAGATAAGGTCCTAAGGTGTTTGGAAGCCTGTGTCAGAGGATGTGAGCTCGCTGAGAAGTTTGCTTTCGCTGTCTTAGGTTATAAATTCCTTGGAATGTTGGAGTTCTCTGAGTTTCAGGGTATGAGGTTTCTAGGATGTATTCTAGATCTGTATACTGGGGTATGACTCTGGACATTTTGGGGGCTCTCCTTTCCAAATGTAGAACATCACACACTTCAAGAGAGA
The DNA here is from genome assembly GCA_004026605.1 of Ondatra zibethicus. Lineage (NCBI taxonomy): Eukaryota > Metazoa > Chordata > Mammalia > Rodentia > Cricetidae > Ondatra > Ondatra zibethicus. The sequence continues at coordinate 6,807 of PVIU01012906.1, read as the reverse complement.
AGTCTCTGCACTGGTTTGTTTGCAGCCGTGCTATGGTCTTCCTGAACTCTGTGGCTCCTTTGCATTTTTAAGTTTTCATTTTTATTTTAGGTATTTCATATGTTTGAGTACCATATTCCTTAATTGTAGATATTCATGTTTTTAAGATTCTCCTTGAATTTGAGGTCACACTGCTGTTCTAAAGTGTATTGACCAAGTTTTTGTGCCGATTTAATGACTATGACCACAAACTGTGAGGCCAATGACTTTCGTAAATAAAGTATTTCTTTTATTTTTATTTTATAGTATATGCCCATGTGTGTGGGTGCCTAAGGAAGCCAGAAGAGGGCATCTGGATTCATCAGGGTTTTCTAGAGGGACAGAAGTGACAGCATGGAGAGATTTGTATAAATATAGTACATATAATTATATTAGCTTACTTCTAAATTGAACAGCTGAATCACACCTGGTTATTGTTTAGTTCACTTGCTGGGGGTCTTAGCAGTCCCAATCTAGTACCAAAAACCTGGAGGGTTCCTAGAGAGTTGCTGGCCAATGATGGAAGCCTGGAAATATTGTTTCTGATGTCACCAAAGGAAGCAGTAGTAACAGCAACAGGGTAAATCAATGTGGTAGCAAGAGGGAAGGCCCAGTAAGAAAAATGCAAATAACCTTGCTTCTTGTCATGCTCCCTTTAAAAAAAAATCTGGGCTGATGCCAGAAGTTGCTACCCACATTTAGACTGGGTCTTCCCACATCAATGAAGACAATTTCTAAATTGAACCCCCCAATCAGATTGATTCTAATTTGTGACAAGTTGACATTAAGACCAACCATCACAGCCTCAGGTGTCATGAAGCTGGGGTCACAGGCAGTTGTGAACTGACTGATGCAGATGCTGGGAACTAACTCAGATCCCTTAGAACAGTGGTTCTCAACATGTGGGTTGCAACCCCTTTGGGGTCAAATGACCCTTTCACAAGGGTCACCTAAGACCATCAGAGAACACAGGTGTTTACATTATGATTCCTAACAGTAGCAAAATTATAGTTATGGAGTAGCAACAAAAATAATTTTATGGTTGGTGTCACCACAATATGAGGAACTGTGTTAAAGGATCACAGCGTTAGGAAGGTTGAGAACCACTGCTCTAGATGAACAAAAATTGCTTTTAACTGCTGAACCATCTCTTCAGCTCCCCACCCCCAAATTAATTTTTAATGAACAGAAATTGCTTTTAACTGCTGAACCATCTCTTCAGCTCCCCACCCCCAAATTAATTTTTAACTGTCTCTTTGTGAAATCTCAAAGGCAAACAAGACAGAATTTCGTAATATGACTTGCTCCATTTTCTAATACAGTAACAAGCTATCGGGGACTGGGGAATTTACAAAGAATAGCTTATTTGGCTCATGATTTTAGAAGGTGGAAAGTCCAAGAGCATGAGACCACCATCTGTTTAACATCTTGTGAGGGCCACCCTGCTCTATCACGACATGGCTAGGGATATCGCATGGCAAGAAAGGCAGATCTCTGTGAGTTCGAGGCCAGCCTGGTCTACAAGAGCTAGTTCCAGGACAGGCTCCAAAGCTACAGAGAAACCCTGTCTCAAAAAACCTAAACGAAAACAAACAAAAACAAAAAAGAACACACATGGCAAGAAAGAACAAATATGTTAGCTTGAGCCTCTCTTCCTCTCTTGAGGCTCACTTCCCCCTCTGGTAAAAGCCACTAAAGCCATCCTGGGGCCCACTGTCATGACTTCATCCAATCAGAATTACTTCCCAAAGGCCTGATCTCAAAACACATGTACATATGAATTGGGGATTAAGTCTCTAACCATAATCTTTTGGGGGACACATTCAAACCATAGCAGAGATAGATGTTTGTGGTTTCTGTGCATGAGGGTACAATGACTCTGAGCTGTTTTAGGTCATTTATAGAGGTGGCTGTACTTTAATACGTTTGAGAGTCTTTATACTGTGGTATGTGTGGTATCTTAGTTTCTTGGATCTTTGTTCCATAAAGGGCCATACTTAGCATTATAATATTATTTTAACCTCAAAACTTTATTGGTTTGAGAGGTTGGTGTCCCAAACCCTGTGGCTCAGTATCTGAGGATTCAGGCATTATATTTATTGAGTTGGATGTGGTGGTGCATGGATTTAATTCCAGCACTTGGGAGGCAGAGGGAGGTGGATCTCTGTGAGTTCGAGGCCAGCCTGGTCTACATAGTGAGTTCCAGGCCAACCAGGACAATATAGTGAAACTCTTGTCTCAAAAAATATGTTTGCCTGTTTTATTATTTATTTGTTTATTCATTTATTGTTGATTGATTGATTGTAGGGGCTGGAGAGATGACTCAGCAGTCAAGAGGGTATGTTATTCTTCTAGAGGATCTGAGTGCCATTACTAGTGATCATATTGAGTGGCTCACAATCAACTGTGACTCCAGCTCTAGGAGATCTGTTGCCCTCTTCTGGTCTCTGAAGGCACTGGACTTACCCCACACAGACACACATATGCACATAATTTTAAAAATATTTATTGTGTTTGCATGTGCCACAGTGCACATGTGTAGGTCAGAGAACTAGCAAGAATTGGTTCTCTCTTTCCACTCTGCGGATTAGGCTTGATGCAAGCACCTTTTGAGATTGAAACAACCCTTCGTAGCCCATGCCCTGTGGCTCTTGTTTTGAACACTTTTTGGTTGTGAGCCTAGCCTTTAATGGCTGAGCCATCTCTCCAGCCCATTTTTGAACATATTTTGAGATCAAGGTCTTGATCATTAGTCCTGGCTGGCCTTGAACTTGCCATACTCCTTCCCCTGTGTCCTGAGTGTTGGGATTACAAATTTGTACTGCTGCACCTGGCTAGTCTCTGAGCTTTTAGAGGATAAGTGTCTAATAGCACTAAATAAAGAGGACTACTGAAGAAAACACAAACAGAAATAAAACTTGCCACAGAAAGATGCCGTGGGTCTACAGAAAGTTCGGTGGAAAGTCACACCCATAGAAAGGGTCAAGTAGAAGGGGACAAAGTAGAGGAACTGGGTCACTCAGTCAAAGAAAGCGCTTTTTAAAAGAAGTAATTCTGTGAAGGCTTACTTTTCTTTATGTCTCCCTCTCTCTTTGAGTCTTGTGAATGCCATGTGTGTGCAGGTGCCTGTGGAAGCCAGAGGAGGACACCAGAGGTCTTGGAGCTGGAGTCAGAGGTAGCTGTGAGTTACCTGATGTAGGTGAGCTTGGGTCTTCTGAAAAATCACTAAGTGCTTTAAACCACTGAGCTATCTCTCCAGCCCCACCCCCACCCCAATAATAAAAACATAAAAACCAGTGAACAGAGAGCACTCAGCCTTTTTAATGCACTATGAAAAGACAAAGCCTATGAAACAAGGGCTTCAAAAAAGGAAAAGAAGCCAAGATCAAAGGCACAGGAAATAGTTTCAATAAAATAATAGAAGAAAAATTCATTTTATTCTGTGCATATAAATGTTTTGCCTACATGTATGCGCCACATGTATAGGTCTGGTACCTAAAGATGTTAGAAGAGGGAGCCGGATCTCCTGGAATTGGAGTTGCAGATGGTTGTGAGTTGCCATGTGGGTCCTAGGAATCAAACACAGTCCCCTATAAGAACAAGCCAGTGCTCTTCAATGCTGAGCCATCTCTCCAGCCAGCTTTTTACCCCCTTAAAAACATGGAGTCCAGTTTGTGTTGGATGACTACTGAACATGAGTCCTGCCCTGGAGTGTGTTTAATATACCCAGTGTCACCTCATTGAAGAAAATGGATTTTCCCTCTCCCAGCAGGTATCAACTCTGAATAACTCCTTGGCTAGGAGTGAGACAGTCAGACTTGGTCATGTGTAAGAGTTCCCCTGGTGGTACTGGTTTTGAAGGCATGAAGGGGGTCATGGAGGGCAGCTGAGACTTGGTACTTCCGTGTCAGGGCTGGAGTCCCTGAAGAGAAGCCAGGAGAGACCACTGATGAAGGTGCGGCCTTAGTTGTAGTACAAGTCCTAGGAGTGACGGTCCCATGAAAAGAAGCTGAGGCTTGGCACCATCTATCAGGGACAGCGTCCCTTAAGAGAGCCCAGGAAAGGCTGTTAGTAAAAGTGAAGCCCCATTGCAGCTGGAGGCCCCAGGATTTTTGAGCCTCCAGTAACATGGAACCACTACCAGGGACAGCAGCAGCCCTAAAGTGGAACCGGTCCGAACCTAGGAGACAAGCTGTATGTGCTGCAGAGGATGGAGCCAGAGAAGTGACCCAAGAACTGTGGAGGAGCCCAGAAGATTGTGAGTGAATCCCAGACATTGGACACCGAGTTATTTACACTGTAGAAATTTGGTTTTGCTTTGATTTAATTGTGACTATGTCCTGGTTTTCTCTCTAGGAATAAGAAAGATTTAACTTCTGGTTTCACAGGAGCCCACAGTTGAGAGACTTAAGACTTTTAAAGAGACTTTGGAATTTTAGGGAGATTTTGAATATTTTAAAAAGACTGAACTTTTAGCCAGGTGGTAGTGGTGCATGCCTTTAATGGCAGTGCTTGGAAAGCAGAGGCAGGCAAATATCTTTGAGTTCAAGGCCAGCCTGGTCTACAGAGCAAGTTCCAGGATAGCCAGGGCTACACAGAGAAACCCTGTTTTGGAAAAACAGAACAAAAAAACAAACAAAAATTTTTTTAAAAAGAAAAAAAATGCCCTACAGTGTTGTGGAATATTTTGATCACACTCTGACAATAAAGTTTGCTTTGAATTAGATGGCAGAGCTGGCTACTAGCTGACCAAAACTAGCCAGAGAGGTTTTGGAGGACTGAGGACATAGAGAGAGACGCAGGAAGCAGTAATATGGTAGGCTTGGAAAGATTCTCAGCCCTTTGGGACTGAGGCAGGAGAGAGAGAGGAGGTCACTGGTTGCTTTTTCTGTCACTTTCCTGATTGTTCAGGTTCTCACCCCGATATCTGACTCCCAAGTTCTTACTGATAAAGAATAATTTGATAAACACTCCACTACAGGCTTGATTACAGGTCAGTTTTATGGAGGCATTTTCTCAATTGAGAGTCCCTTTTCCCAAATAGCTCTAGGTTAGGTCAAGCTGACATAAAATTAGCCAGAACACTGTTCCTTCTTCAGTGTTCCCTGAGCCTTAGAGAGGATGATATCCCATTTATAAGCTGGGTATCCCACAGCCTTTTATTCTCAGTACTTTGACTAGTTATGAGTCTCTGCAGCCGCTACTGACCACTGCAAAAAGAAGCCTCTCTGATAAAGCCGACAGCATCACTACTATAGGCATAAGCGTGGTTATTTAGAAGCTGACTGATAGGGATATCATGTCCATTTAGCAAAGTCAGCAGTAGCTTCCCCACTAGGGCCTGTCACCCTCCAAGCCATGAGCTTTGACTGGATTTATAGCATTAGACGTGAATTCTCTCCCATGGAGCCGATATCAAGCCCAGTAAGAAAGTTTGCCACACACTTGCCACTTTTGCACCAGTGGCCTCGTCTCGCCTACTTGGTTAGTATTGTGCACACAGGGCTCAAAGGCGAGTAAAACTGTTGATGAGAATTCTCACCCAGCAGTCTGCATAACATCTTCTGGCACTGTGAGTTAACCAGCAGGGAAGACGCTTCCAGCTATGTCCTGTGACTAAAACATGTGTTGTCTCCAGTAATAGGGTCTTACCATCGAGTTCTAGTGGGCAAGCAACAATGATAGTAATTACTTATGTTGTTTTGGGGGCCTCAGAAGCCTCCGTAACAACTCATAAGAAGTAGCCCACCTTCGACACTGGGGTTTTTGTTAAATAACCTATATAGCTCTTGGGAGTAGTCTTGTCCGCCCATTCAGGATACAGTACTTCTGTTCAAACTCTTTTTAAACATTTTTTGTTTCTTGATTATTTCTATCAAGTATGAGATTTCCTTATGGCTGTTTCATATAGCATTGACTTTGGCTACCCTTCCCCATCTTTCTACCCACTCCCCGTCCTTGAACCTTCCCACCCCCAGTGTCCTCCTTTCCACTTGCACATGTGCTTCACTGATCCCTCCTAAAGAACATTTTTCTCCTCTCACGGGCTCCTTTATAGTTTTCTGGGCTCTGTACACACCCACTCCTACATAAATGCTCTACACAGAGAAGCCAGAAGCTAGGATCTACATATAAGAAGAACATGTGGTGTTTGTCTTTCTGAGCCTGAATTACCTCACTTAATATAATCTTTCCCATCTGTTTTCCTCCAAGTTTCATTTTTCTTTATGGTTCAATAAAATTCTGGTGTGGGTTGGGAATGTGGCTCAGTTGGTAACATTCTTCCCCATCATGCATGACACTCTGGGCTTGAGCCCCACCACCACATAAAACTGGGGAGATGACACATGCCTGAAACTCCAGAACTTGAGAGACAGAGGTAGATGAATCAAAAGTTCATGGTCATCCTTTGCTACATATTGACACAGTGAGTTTCAGGCCAACCTGGGTTATGAGAGACCCTGCCTCAAAAAAGTTCCTCGTGTATATGTACCATTCCATTTTCCTGCTAATATGAACGGAGTAGTGGTCAACATGGGTGCAAGCATTTCTGTAGACTATAAAGCCCTTTGGGTACATGCCCAGAAGTGGTATAGCTGGGTGATATAGAATATCTATTTTTGGCTTTTTGAGAAACTTCCATGCTGGTCTCCATGATAGCTGTACCAGGTTGCCAGCCAACAGTGTATTTGTGGGTTCCTCTATCCCTATATCCTCACTGGCATTTGTTTTCTTTTTTCTTTTCTTTTCTTTTTTTTTTTTTTTTTTTTTTTTTTTTTTTTTTTTGTG